>CM053266.1:4707402-4740401 GCA_028583415.1 Protea cynaroides | reverse complement strand
GAAAGTCAGGCCCTCAGTTTTGAAGGGAGGGTCGAACAACTTAGAGAACCTAGGGTTGACGGGATCATCGACCCTCCCATCGACCCTCAGTTGCCGCCGAAACTGAAATTAGGAAATTTCCTAATTTCGATAATCTCAAAGGGACTTATTTTAGGATGTTCCTACTCTATTTAAAGGACGTTCCTAAGCCTCTTTCACTCCTTTCACAACCCTAATTGAATTGAGAGAAAAAGAAGAGAAGGAGAAGAAGTAGAAGATAAGCAAGGAAGAGAAATTAGCCAAAACGATAAGAGTTGCAGAGAAGGAGTATTCTTCTCAGGTATGGATACTAATTCCATGAGTTTCTACACACTTTAGGTTAGGTAATGATGAGATTATAATCTCAGAGAAACCCAAACCATTAATCCATGGTTAGGTTTTCATAGAAAACCATGGGAGAATACATGAAAGCTATTTGGGTGGGTGATTCATGGTTTTAGACCATGGGATGCATGTTGAATGGACTATAGGAGCAAGCCATAGGATCCCAAGCATGAAGAATGGACTAAAAGAGGGAACTGGACCAAAGTACACCGAGGGTCGCACTGAGGGTCGATGACCATCCGATCCTAGGTGATCCTGACCATCGACCCTCAGTATTTGGGAAGTTCAGAGTTTGGAGAGGGTCGCACCCAGGGTCGATCATGACTCCGACCCTACCTCCGACCCTCAGTTTACAGAATGGTTTTTAAATACATAATTAATTCTAATTAAATTCTATCGACTTTGTTAGGTATTCTAGCAATATAATAACATTATAAAGGTGATTCTAAAGCTTGGAAAAGTATCTACTAGCAAGCTAAGGTGAGGAAACAGAACTCTAAACTAATTGGTTAATAACAAACTGTTTTCTATTTTCTTGAGTCCAATGCCATGCTTGATTCTATGCGAATATGTTTGTAATGTGCATACAACATGCCATCCAATATTTCTATTACTTGTTCATGCATATTTATTTTATTGTTTATAACATGATGATGATGATGATGATAGGAATAGGAATGTGATTGTATGTGTGTGGTTGGTGTACTTGATGCGAGCGAGTAACAGGGGAGGTGTGATGAGAACGTCAATAAATGTTAACCTTTGGCGGGTCTCAGCACTTTAGCTCTATCTCTAACTCAAGTCTTGTGCATTAGCATCGTCGTATCGCCATTACTTTAGCAGAACTATTATGTCATAGGGTATCAGGGGAGGTGGTCTTGGTCCTTGTAGTCTCTGACTCTACCGGGGGGCCTTAGCTCTATCTCTATGGATATTCTGAGGGATGCTGGGGTGAGGCCTTGGATACACTGTTTGGCATTAGGATTGGTTAGTTGCGAGCCCAGTTTGCAAGCCCTCGCTAACAGGGGCTTACGTGTTGGTATGGTATTATATAGCAATAAACGTTAATCTTTGTTGTATAATATCATGATTAGGGTGGATGGGGACGACGATAAACGTTAACCTTCAGGCGGACTTCCACACCCTGTGTATAGAGGCGGGGTCAATAAACATTAACCTTTGACCACCCAACCTTTCTAGTGCGCATTGCAAACTATAAACCAGACCAAAGATATGAATTGATTGCATGCATATGTATTGTTGCATTGTTTTGTCTACTCACTGAGCCGTAATGTGTGCTCACCCCCTCGACGTCGAATATTTTTAGTTGATGATGCAGGTTATACAGTTGAAGAATACATGAATGCTCCAGCATACGGGAACGTGGCGGCGATGGAAGCAGAAGCTGAAGTAGATACACATGACTCCTCTTGCGAGTGCAACTCATGTGTATTCGATTAGATATTTTCTTAGGTTTCTTTATTTTAATTTAATAAAGACATGTATTTGATAATTATTTATGTCTCAGTTGATACAGAATAATTTGTTATTTAATATTTATATCACAGTAGATCCTCAGTTCGTTTATTATTAAGATTTCTGCTATTGTGTATTTACTCTGATTATGATTACGGATCTGTGTAAGTTTAGATAACGCAGGGATAGCCTACTTGAGATCCTGGTTGAACCGTTGGTTTGCTAGCGGTTCATCACACCATTCTGAACAGTGTGGAATTGGGGTGTGACATGAGAGCTGAGATTGACCGTCAGATCATCAGAGAGGATCGCTGGGAGATGAAAGCGATCTCCCTTCATCCAGAGCCTCGGGTGTACTACAAGATTATTCAGCACAACCTGATACCTCAGAGTGGGCACTACGAGAGGATCTCCCAATTGACCTAGTATATGTTGTACTGTATTTGTACTAGGCAGCATGTCTGCCTTCCTTATATCATCATGCGGATGATGATCAGCGCTACGTTGCCCGGTCATACTGGCAACCTACCTTATGGACGTATGATCTCTATGCTACTGACCCGCCTGGGTGTTGACATGACGGATGAGAGGATTCAAGAGAAATTCTTCTCATCACCTTTGGATTGGAAGGCCATCTGCAAGATGGGCATGCGGGATGCCCAGGTCAGCGACGAGGAGAGGAACGCTCTGGTGCGTCCATGTACTCAAGTGGAGATGGCTGACGCTAAGGCAGCAGCAGCAGCCGCTGGAGCAGGGGTCCATGGGGGTGATGATGATCGTTTATACATGGATGTGGATGCCATATCTCCTCCATCACCTAATCATGTTACAAGAGTTGGTTCTTCTTATGCAGCTGGTCCTTCACATGCAGCTGGTCCTTCGTATGCACCTTCTGATGACATGATAGGGATATTGCATGAGATACGAGAGGCTCAGTGCATGTCTGATTTGAGGATGGGAGAGCTTCTAGATGCTCAATGCTTGTCCGATCACGGGTGGAAGATCTTCTGATTGCTCAACGCATGTCAGATCAGTGGGTGGGAGAGCTTCTGGATGTTCAGCGCTTGTCAGATCAACGGGTGGGAGAGCTTAGGAATACTCAGCGCGTGACTGACCAGCAGGTGGCTGATCTCACAGCTAGTCTCTAGATGACCCAGACTCAGATAGCTTGGTTGACTAGAGTCTATGCTGAGGATTATGACAGAGACCGTGAGGCACCGCCTCCCCCATCACCTCCAGCTTCTTGATGTATTATCCGTTTATCTTTCTTTTTGTACTTCAAAGTAACTGTCCGGGTTGTGGACCGTACTCTACTTTAGACTTGTATGTATATATGTTTGTTCTTCTTTCGAGTGTATATAAATTTGTTTCTCATTTAATAGATGCATTATTCTCTTTCAATTTTGTCTCAAACAACATAGATGCTTATGGTGTGTTGTTATTACAGCTTTTAATTTTTTTTATCCTATCTCAGTTCATGAACTTTTATGGAAGTATACTGGTTTAGCAGACAGGGCCTAAGAGCTCTGATACCAATTTGTCACACCCTAATTCTACACCATTCAGTACGGTGTGATGAACCGCTAATAAACCAACGGTTCAATCGGGATCTCTAATAGGCTGTGTCCGTTGAAAGTAAACCATACACATCCACAACCATAATCAGAATATACACAATAGCAGAAGTCTTAATAATAAATGAACTGAGGAATCTAACTGTGATAATCATAAATAAAATATCAAGTTATGTTGTATCAACCGAGACATAAGTAAATAAAGTATCAATTAAATTTCCTTAATAATTCAAATAAAAATCTAATAAAAAACGCATGCATTGCACTCGCATGAAGAGTCATGCGTTTCCACTAAGTCTTCAGCTTCCATCGCAGTGACGTGTCCGTACACAGAAGCATTCATATAATCTTCCACCATGGTACCTACATCATCGACTAAAAATATTCGACGTCGAAAAGGGTGAGCACACATCACAGCTCAGTGAGCAAACAAAACAATGCAACAAACATATGCATGCATTCAATTCATTCTGTGGTCTGGTTTATAAGTTTACAATGTGGTATAGAAAGGTTCGGTGGCCGCCTCACCTCTATACATGAGTGTGTGAATCCACCCAAAGGTTAACGTTTATTGTCATCCCACATGCACCCACTATGGAATAGAGATAGAGCTAAAGTGCTTAGGACCACACCGTATCACACTTCCCTTGCTACTCTACCCATACCAACACGTAAGCCCCTGCTAGCGAGGACTTGCAAACTGGGCTCGCAACTAACCAATCCTAATGTCAAATAGTGTACCTATGGCATCACCCCAACATCCCTCAATACGTCCATAGAGATAGAGCTAAGGCCCCCCAACAGAGTCAAAGACTACACGGTCCAGGACCACCTCCCTTGATACCCTACAACGTAATATTTTTTCTAAGGTAATGGCGATACGACGATGTCAGTGGACAAGACTTGAGTAGAGATAGATCTAGAGTCTAGTGACTAGGCTGAACCACAATGTCACATTCTCCCCTGATACTCCACTCGCATCAAGCACACTAACCACACACATACATTCACATGTCTATTCCTATTATCATCATCATCATCATGTTATAAACAAATTAGAATTAAATATACATGAACATTAATAGCAGGAATATTGGATGACATGTTGAATGCACATTACAAGCATACACGCATAGAATCAGTCATGGCATTGGACTCAAGAAAATAAAAACAGTTTATTATTAGCCAATTAGTTTAGGTCTTGTTCCCTCACCTTTGCTTGAGTGTTGATCCTCTTTCAAGCTTTAAAATCACTTTTATATCAATAGGAAAACCTAACAAGTTGATAGATTTTGGTTAAAAGTAATTCCGACACTTTTAGACTTGCTGTTAAGCACGGGTCGCAGGGTGGGTCGCAGGTAGGGTAGCAGTTTACTGCGACCCCCAGGGTAGGGTCGATGCCAGGGTCGGATGTTCCGTCGACCCTGGGTGCGACCACCCCTTTCCTGGACTTCCCGAATACTGGGGGTCAATCCTGTGGTCTGGTAGGGTCGATTCTCAATCGACCCCATGTGCGACCCCCCATGGGTTGAGTCGAAAATATCATTCTACAGTCCATTCTTTCATGTTTGGGTCCTATAGCTTACTTCCACAATCCATTCTATGCTTGTTCTATGGCTTAGAACTCTTGGTTTCTTCCTTACATTGCCTACCATGATTTCTCCATGGATTTCATTGAAATCTTCCCATGGATGTATGATTGGGGTTTCTCCTAGACCATACCATCTTCATGAACTATTCTAATGTCTTAGATCATCAATGAAAACGTGCTCATACCTTAGGTTTGCTGAAATTCAGAGGTTTCTCTAAATTCTTCACTTTGGTCTTCTTCTCCAACTTTCCTTTTCTTCTTCTTCTCTTCTCTTTCTCTTACTTTCAATTAAGGTTTCAAAAGGAGTGAAGGAGGCTTAGGGACGTCCTATTTATAAAGTAGAATCTCCCAAAATAAGTTCCATTGAGATTAAGAAGGAATCCAATTAAAATTTGGAAAGTTTCCTATTTACGGTTTCTGTCGGCAAACAGGGGGTCGATGAGGGGGTCAGAGATCCCGTCGACCCCCAGTTCTAAGTTGTCCGACCCCCAGTTAAATATCAGGGGTCTGACTTCTTAGTGAGGGGGGTCGACCCTGCCCTCCAATTAACTATTTTTGGGTCAGTTTAGTACCTGGTTTCGCTATTTCCTTCACGCACTTAGTCCATTTGGCTCGACCATGATAGGTAGACCTGGTACAAGGTGGTAAGACCGGTTAGTTCGATACGGGTCTTACACCTGGGGTGTTACAATCCTCCCTCCTTAAAATAATTCCATTCTCGAAATTGGATCATATTTGAATACTTACTAACATCCTCAAAATAACTAGATCCACAAAATACTTTAGTTAGTCATTTATATCTGAGATCAGTATAATACTTTCATTCTCAGTTTATATTTATATTAAGGCAATCAATTCTTAGACTTACTCTTGAATTATTATCTATAACTAGCTTCCAATTCATGTTTTCACACTTTGCACATCAATACTCCTTTTCGGTACCTAAAACTAGTGACAATTGATCTTCTCTTATACTCAACGACAATTGTTGGCTTTTGAAATAAATCTCACAAAATTCCTTTCTTTTCAAATTGGTCCACATCACTGTTGATCATTTGTTAAACTCAAACAGTTCATTTCTATCCCCCACTTTGTTTAGGCCATATTTGAAATTCATCACAAAATTTTCTTATATTAATAGGACAACACTACAATGTACATACCTTATACCAAATAACCTCTAACATATTCACATCTAGTTATCTCACTACTTCTTGTCTCACATCTCGTATAACATAACCACTTTTAAGTAAAGAAAATCAGCACTCCATACTTTAGAGTATAGAATCAGCCTCTCAACATAACTGTTACCTATCACTACAGTAGACGTGTCTATTCACTTAAATTCGTGACTTTTTATTTTTTTTATATCATTTCATCTCTAGGTATACCATTTCTCTTGGTATATCATTTCTTACTATTTTAGTTCTACTAACATCCATCCTTTAAATTCTATACATTTTAGTTAAAATCCCTCATTGCATTGCATTTCATATCAGTTTACAACATCTCATGGCAGTTCAAGTTTCTATTATCATCTAAGTTTCCATGGTTTCCTTCAATACTTAACCATTCCATAAGTTTTTCATTCTCTTATATATTTCCATGTTTCAAAACTTATTACGACAATACCAGAATTCATAGTCATAAAGTTGCACACAACTTTCCATAACTTCTAGTTTTACATTGGCTAACACCCAAATGGTATGATCATCACCTCTATCTAGTTAACACTATTTCCTAATATATAATATGGAATCACTTGCTAAAACATTTACATTTTAACACATAATGTATAATGTCCATCATTTTAGTTATATCTTTGACATAAAGTTTTGATTCTCTTACTAGCTTACTTTTCATAGCTATCACCCATGATATTTTAAACTTACTTATTGATGTACACTCCTTGGAACTGGTTATACATTCATCAAATGCTATATACCTTCTATAGTAATCATAGTTAAATACTTTTTTATCTCCCAATCAGTCATTATAGCCACCTTTGCATTCTTATCCTGTCCAAAACTCTCTTATAATTTTATTGAATGTCCATAATCTTGTTTTCAATCTCATTTACTTAGTTACAGTAGTTCAACTACAAAATAATTAATAATCTGGTCACCATCTCATTAATTCACTCATAACTCATTAGTAGATTACCAGCTTGAACCTCAAACTTTTCAGCATTTGATAAACATCCACAATTTACATTACCTCATATGCATCAGCTAAGCACATTTTAATACTATTAGTTTAAATTCAAATCTTATTTCTTTACCTCAACTAAAGCATGCCTTGATACATCTTAGAGCATATCCATTGTGTTTCTGTATTCATAATAAAAAATAATCTTTAAAAAATGTTACCCAAATTACATTGTCCTTCTGTACAACATTATAGTGTATCATAATTTGGGATGTATTTACTTTATTCCATCTAAATATAAGTATTTTTATATCAAAATACTTCTATGTCAAGTTCACATGCTAAATCCTCACACAGCACGTCATACATAGCCTTAAACTTAGCACAAAGGTGACAAATGTATCCAGGTATTTTTGGGTTGTCATTCCAGGAGTTTCTGGTTCAAAGAGTGAGAGTGAGTATTTTCCTTCCTTCTCTTGTTCCACTCTATACTCCAAAGATCCTTGTCTTAAAGACATCTAAAAACCAAAATTATATTTTATTTTTACACATTCTGTTACTAAAAAATAATCCATCCCATGACCAATGAGTAATTTATCATAGTCTCTAAGCATTATTAACCAAGAATATCATAGAATTGATCTATATCCTCAATTCACTGTAAATATGCTTAAATCCTCTCTTGCTATGGAACAATAGTCCTTCCTTAGTATTGTCTACTTAGCTTCTATTTCCTCTGAAATCCAATTTTTCACTTCATTTCTAAGCAGAAAGGAATAACGGGCATATAAACAATCAACCAATGCCCCGTATCACCCTAAGTTCCTTCATCAATAACAAGTTCATATCCAATAAAAATAATTTCTTTTTATTACTAAACTATAGCCTCTACTTACCTGTCAATCTCCAAAGATCTTTCAGTAGGCAAGAATATTGATGCTTCTCATTTCTATCGATGCTTCTCATTTCTATCTCATATTCATCTTATTTCATATGTAAATCAACTAGTTTCATCTTGGATAATTTATGCTTTGTTAATATTAAGCCATCGGTTTTAATAGATAAATTTATATATTCCTAGACCAGAGATCCATTTGCTCTGATACCACTACTGTAACAACCCCTTCCCAAGTGAGGGAAATGAATCACTGGTCAAACTAAAGATAAAAGCCAGCTTGGATAAACCTGTAAGAATTTTTTTTTATACATAACCCATAGCATTCCAACTTGTAATATCTACTATTTCCTCGTCCATTATGATCCATAATCATTCATTTAAACATACAGTGGAAGTCTTAAGCTTAAATATTATAATGAGCTGGTGGCAACACTATTTCTTATATAAATAAACTTATTCACTTGGATTACATCAAAGGTATAGCTTAATACAAAAGATGTTGCCCACGCATCTAAGACATCTACTACTAAGAGTTACATCATAAACATTCCATATAAAACATATAAAATTGTCAAGAGAACTAATCTTCCTCTTGAACTACATCTGTCATTTATCTCTTTTTCTAGTACATGCTATTTTCACCTGTAAAATATGTGAATCAATTGGGGTGAGTAAAACTCAATGAGTAGATACTTAAATGGCAGGTTATATACACATCATACATCCATAAATCATAAACAATAATTTAACATACACATGTTTTCTTGCATTCATTGTCTTTCATATAGTATACTTCCTTAATTTTATCACATCATTTGGGATAAGTTTCTTATTATATTCTCTTGTTTACCATTATCTGTTTTCTTATCTTTCTTGCATTGCATTCTATGTTCATTCCTTTTCGTCCCACTATCTTTCCTTGCTTGACATGTTCTAGTGGAGTACTTAGACTCATCGGGTCTCACACCTTTCTTATGACTATCGGGTCTTGCTTGGTACTTTAACTCAATGGGTCTCACCTCATATCGGTCTATTGGGTCTTGTCTTAGTATTTCAGCTCATCGGGTATCAGCTTCTTATTGGCTATCGGGTCTTGTCTTGTAACTCCACTTATCGGGTCTTACCCCATATCAAGCTACCGGGTCTTGCCTTTGTAACTCCGCTCACCGGGTCTCACCCCATATCGGGCTACCGGGTCTTACCTTGTAACTCCGCTCACCGGGTCTCACCCCATATCCGGCTATTGGGTCTTGCTCTTCTTCCTTAGTTTCTCTTTTACATGTATTCTTTTATTCATGCACATATACTGTTGTCCTTTTTCTTATCTTGTCCTTGTTTCTAACCTTTAGTCTAGTTCCTTCTTGAGCATATCATTCGTCATAGTCATCCTCATTCGATTAAATATTTAGTTCATTATTTCAGTCCAGCCCGATCCCTTTTGCATAGCCTATCTTATATAATTCTCTTGTCTAAAGGAGAATTTACTTGCATTTATAAGTCTCATTCAAGTTTGGCATTCGTGTATTAGCTTAGGCATTCATATCATAACATCACTACATCAAACATTACAGTTGTAACTTGAATAACTAATAGGTGCTTAACACTCATTCATAACATGCATCATTGTCCAGTTCATACTTCTACTCATCCATCAAGCATGGTATACCTCGTTTAAAACATTATATTGCATCAATATTCAATAATAACATATCATAAATACATTACAGTACATATAGGCCTATTACATTCAAATACCTGCTCACCTTTTTCTGTCACAAGTTTATTTTTTTAGTCTCTTGAACTATAAACACAGTTGAAAGTAATAATAAAACCTCCTTCACTTCTTACAAACAATAACATCAATTTCTTCCTTAAAACATGAATGAGCAAATCCCAAAAATGGTAGTAAAACCATAAGAGAGTGTTGTTTCCTTACTTGAATTTTTCCACCAAAAATGATCTTCCTTAAGCCAAAACTTAAAATTCTTCTCTATGCTGTACACACTTGAACCATGAACATATGAGGTTTGAATCAATTTAAAAATTCTTTCCTAATCCCTTACAATACATCATAATGAAACCCTCTAACCATATGTTTAGTTTTCCTATCATTTAGTTCCTCTAGGTAGAAAGCCTCATCACTTAAACACTCAAACCTGTTATAACAGCAGTTTTTGTAAAATGAACCTTTACTCAATAATAAATTCATTTGATGCCAAGAACTCCATGAAAATCCCCTAAATTTGAATCACGTACACCTTACACATCACCAAATATCTCTGAGAAGAAATCTCATTAAAAATCGATCTCAAATGGCCAAAATAACCAGTCTATTAAAACTAATGATACCCAAATTTTTTTCATGCATTTGTACTGAATTTAACATGAACTTTGGGCAGGATGGAGTTCAAATTTGGGTGGCTATTTCAGTACAATATGTGCTTCTTTCAGATACATTTCCAACACATCAAGAATCATTAAATTTCGATCTTTATGTAAGAAGTTATAGCCTTTGGACTGAGCAGGGGTCATGCTGCCAGTCCATGATGGGTTAACCCAAAACTGGTTGGATCATCTAAAGTCATCTTCAACTTTGGTTCAAACCTCCATTAATAGATTTTAAAAGGTTTGTAACTTCTTAATAAACATGCATACCTCATTTTAAAACCATTTGGATCATTCAAAGTTATTTTCTTATAACCATAAACTCACATTTCCATTGTTAATGTATTTTAAAGGAAAATTTTCATATACACACCATTAAGGATTGGAAACATCATCTACCCCCACAAGATTTCAAAAACCTCAATCACATCCAACTAACTGACGGAATTGTTGAAATACAATTTTACCCTTCATATTAAAATTGAAAAATTAAAAAAGTATTTTGAATGACTAATGTGACCTTTGAAATGGAACTGTGTTTCTCTCCTTTTTACTCTCACCTAAACCCTAACCCCTTCTGCGTTGGTCCCCTCTGCATTGTCGTCCATGGCAGCATCCCATCTCCTGCCAGCATCTCATCTCTGGCCTCCTATCTCCAGCTATGAAACACCTGGATAGATCTGCATTCGCCAAAAAATCATACTTGTCGAATTCTGTGAATGTATTTTTTTAATTTTATTTCTCCTTCTTCATCTTCTTCATCGGTCCTCGTTTTTTCCCCTTGTTCTTCTTTTATTTATCGGTTTTGGTTTTTTTCTCCTCATTTTTCTTTTCTTCTTCATCAATTTTGGTCTTTTTTTTTCTTGCATCGGTTCTAGTTTTAGTTGTGCTCTTCTCCTTCATCAGGTCTTCCTCTTCTATTTCTTCAGTTTTCTCACCATTATTTGGTTGGATTTGGTGAGGGCTGAGGACTGGGATGGCGTGGAGTTCGGACCACTTGGAAATTGGAGGAAATCGGAGGGAGTTCGAGAAAATCAGAGAAAATCCAAAATACATGTGATCAAAGCCAGTTTCTCTCCTTCAATCTGCTCCCTTTTTTTTTCTTCCTCTGACCAAATTTATGGGGCTTCCGCTCCTGATGCTTTACCTTCTTTTGGATCCAGAATTGTAGTATTAAAGAAATCAGAGGAAACAGATCTGAAGTCAGATAAGAAGCAACAAAAAAATGGAACAGCAGATGACTAGATTCAGAAAAACAAATCCGATTTAAAATCAGAATACAAAAAAAGAGCAGTTTAAGATCTAGTGACTTGCTGCTGGTTCACAAAAAATCGATTATTTTTCGCTTAATTTAGAGCTTTCTTCTCTCAAGTTTGGTCTCCTATTTCTCCTTTCTTCCCCTTCTGTTATTGAAGTCGGATTTCTGTAGAAAGAAAATGAGAAAACGAAGAAGAGAAAGGGAAAGGGAGGATTATGTATCTACAAAATAGATCAGAGCTCTGTCTCCATTTTCTGTTCCTCTGAAAGGGAAAGGGAGAGAGTATCACAGCAGAGAGTAGAGATTCATTGATTCCATCGTTGTCGAACAGAGGATTCGAAGAAGATGAAGAATGTTGATGAAAGGAAAGGGTATTTTGGTCTTTTAACAAGCCTAAAAGGGTATTATCGCCCATTAAAATTCTCAACACATCTGACGTCAGCAACTAACGGGAATCTTTTAACGGAATGGACTTTGTTGATCAACGGAGTAAAGTTTTTGGGTAGTAGATGAGGTTTTTGCAATCTTGTGGGGGTAGATGAGATTTCCAATCCTTAATGGTGTGTATATGAAAATTTTCCTTTTTTTTATAACAGAACAGAAATTTCCGCATTTTTCTTCTTCTTCTTGTTTCCATGAAAAATTTCCACCATCTATCACTCCTAACTCATCAATTAGACTCAGATATAGTCTTTGCAGGTGTTCGCTATTAACAAAAATCATTTTTCCCCATATTACACATGCATGCATCACTTTTACATATACTTTGTTGGAGTTTTGATGAACAGTACATTGTTCATCATCTCTAACAATTAGAAACACAAACAACTCTAAAAAAGATTTCCTTTTCCTCACATTGATTCAACATGCAATCAATTTCCTAGACTTAGAAATGAGTTTGGAACCTACCTAAGACAACTATTATTTGATCAAAGAAGTGATACAATTGAAACATCAAATTTCTGCAAGCTTTCCTTACTTGCATTCAATACCCCTTTGTTGCAACTAATGAACTTTCCTCATCTTCCGACAATTGATTTTCTTGCTGAGAGTTGACTCTATAACTCTAAGAATCTTCTAATCTTCTCCAAACCCAAGCTCACACACACACAAATACCTTCCAAGAGTAGAAATTATAAATTTCTTCTCAAACTCACCTCTAGAGCTCCTCTTCCCCCTTCAACGAATTTTATTTCCAGCAAAATGATAAAATGAGTTTTTTTTTTTATTTTATATATATATATATATATATATATATATATATATATATATATATATATATATATATATATATATATATATATATATATATATATATATATATATCTTTTCTCATTTAATTTTTATTACTCTCACAATTAGTTTTATATCTTTTCAATTTTGCCCTCAATAGTCCTCAAGTGCATGGACTAGATTTCCACTCACATAGGTACCCTTCTAGAAGTAAATGGACTATTTTGTCCTCATAAACTTTCATTTTGACCTTAGTCATCCTTACTATAAATATTTATTTACATATAAATATTATATATTCAAACCTACATTATCATGTTCACACCATATGACCATATCTATTTATAAACATACATGCATAATCATTGTATAAACATATGTATAATTATTATTTACTATGACATGAATTCTCAAATTTAAACACTATAAAGAATCTAATAAATTTACTTAATTCCTACCCTCTTTAAGTAGCTTAGTACAACAAGGCTTCCAAAAATGTCTAGTTTAAATCCTCAGCCTTCTCTACCTCTACCTGTCACAATATGGTCAAGGTAAGACAAAAATTACTGTCCAACATCTAGGGTGTTACTCTAAAGAGCGGAAATCAACCACAAAAATGAATGGGCATATTCATAGAAGGATAAGGAATCGAAGAAAGGATTGTAGAGGCATGTGGTGTGCCAAATGTTTGAGCACATGAAGAAGGAGTGACTCAGGTCCTAGATGATATTTGCAACCAAAAAGGGGGGGGGGGGGGAGAGTAGTAGAGAGACGAGTTAAAGCAAATATTATAAAAAAAATATTAATTTTACTATTTTGCTCTTCAAAAATACATTTTCATTGAATTTATACACAAAAACAACTAAAAATCGTTTCTGTAAAAATGGATCCAAAGAGTGCCTAAGTTAGATTTTTTTTTTTTAATTATTGTGAATCAGAAAAGAAATTGAGCATAATTTGAGTAACTACAAGACGATTGTAAGGGAAGGAGAAATTTTAAAATAAAAAACTGTGTGAACATGGACCTTCTTTTATGCAAGGTGGACGAATTTCAATATTCTATAGATTGGTGCACGAGATGTGAAGCATGTGGTACCACATGACCTGATCCCTCGTGGATGCGTCATACGAGGACGGTCCCGCGTTTGTAGCCATAAAAAACTCTCTGATTCCTCTGATCCATCTCACTGGGTTCTCGGAAAACATCCACCAGTTCTGCTCACACCGCCATATGCTGCAACAATTTGACCACACGTGCATCTTACGTGTTCGATAATTGGTACCACAAAGAGGTTCATCTGCCAGTTGCAATAGCTCCGTCTCTGAATCCAGCGACAGGGCAACCCATGGAAGGTGGATTCAATAGGGGCAACCCTTGGAAGGTGGATTCAACAGGAAAAATTCTAGCTCCTACCTGTACAACAGGCAAAACTTGCCTTGAACAGCTTGAAGTACCAGTGGGTGTTATTGTTGAAAAATGGAAAAGTCATTGCTTCAGAAAGAAACTTTAGTACTAAAACACGAAACTCTACCAGATTTGGAGACCTTCATGCTAGCATGAGGGCATAAAAAGATTTGAATCTCTTTACATTACATGAATATAATGTAAACCATGTATATATTATATTCGCAACAGGGTTATCAATACCTGGAATCAAAGCAGTCTATGATGGCAGCTATAATGAAAAATTTGGTAGTTGTGGATCAATCTTGTCATTGCATTCGAATATCTCAAACGAGTTTTTCAGCAGTGGATCTCCATTGTGTAATTTAAATGTAATGGGGCATTATAGCACCAGAAGCCATCTCTTTCATGAACCTTCTATCAACATGGGAATCTTAATGCTCCAAAATCTCATCACTGGTTCAACCGTTAGATATAAATTAGGCTATTTCCTATTGTATTCAATTCAATGTCATTTCAAAACCTATATCATTTTATTTGATTCCCATTTCTCATTTCTGTTGATTTCATTAACGATTGTCAGCCAACTTAATTTATGTCAATGTTTTAGTAATCAGTTTCAGACACGTTATCGGCCGATGCCAAAATCGATCCATTGCCGACATGAATGTATAATTCACGATCGAAACCAATACAATTTGTATCTGCCGGTGCCAAAAACCAATCCGAACACAGATTTATAAGTCACGGAAGAAATCAATACTAGATGGTATAGGTTTGAGGTAAATTTTGGCCTCATATACTTCCCAAATCATAGAGCAGGTAAAGTGCGAAAGATGCCACGTTAATCTCATTAACTCATTACCAACTATTACCAACTGGGTAATTTTTCTTTATTTCTAATCTCCTTTCAATGAATTGTATGATTCAACATAAACAATGATGTTAGCAAAAAAAAAAAAAAAAAACAAAAACAATAAAAATAAAAAAAGCTCACTGGCGTTCAACATCTTGATTACTTATTTGATACCCCATGTAAGAATCTCTCTATTCCCTTTATTCCAATGTTCCCCAGAATATGTTCCTTCCCATTTACTCCGATAATGTAGTATTTCTGACTAATTACCCTTCCAATTGCCGGACTAGTTTATCGGTTCTGTATTTGGATTGAATCTATGCTTGGATAGCTTTGCAACGATGAAGCATCCTGTTTGTTGTTCTCATGTCAACCTGCATCAAGAAAAGGAGCAATATAAGGCTGATATTCGACATACATAATATCATCCAAATCATCTAACTTGAATCAGTCAAATTACATCAACTTAAGGCTCATATATTTTCTATTTTCCTTTCTCATAGAATAAAGTATCAAATTGTGACAGGGCATAAGAGACCATTCACCCTTAGAATTTATAAAAACTCTTTCCAATAAAAGATTGGGAATAGAACCATGGATCAAAAAGGAATATTTTAGTAAGGGAAAAAGTAATCTTGAGTTAGCCGTGTAGGGTATGCCTTCTCATGTCTTTTTTTCTTTTTCTTTTTTCTCTTTCCATTAAAAATAATAAAATATTAAACCATGAGATGGCTTGTTCGCCCTTTAATCCATTCAAAGTAGAGAATCTGAGAGAGACAGAGAGAAGAGGGTGGCTGGTAAATCAACATTTAAGATCACCTTTCCATTTAAAGAGTAAAATAATTGAATGGCTCACCTTTAGAGTTCCTCTTGAAATTTAAGAACACGATTCGAATGCCACTAACACTTCAGCCTTTTCAGGATCTGTCTGCTCCTCACTTGGCTATTCCAAGAGTTACAGGGCTCCCTCAAGCCCAGATTAAAATTGCTGTAAAAAAGATAAGGAATGCTGAAATAGATACCGCCTGCATGGTCGAATATGACAGGGAATAAGTAAACCACCCCTAAGGCCAATTCCTAACATAAAACTCATAATTAACCACAAGAAGAGTGATAACATTTTTTTCAAGGAAATTTATTATAAACAGAAGATAGCAAAAAGCTTCTCTACATGTACTCTGTTTCTTACCTTAATACCAGAAGCTGAAACAAAAGTCATAGTTGGAAGATAACCCTGTAAGCCGATGTTATAAACAGGGGTACCATTCGGATAGTACAACCCATAGTTCCTCTCTGAAGTCGGCCCAGGTTTAAGATTCTCATTAAAGAGTGCAAAGACATATATGTCAACCGGAGTTGATGGCCTCATTGGAGTACCTTGCTTCTCCTCTATTCTCTGCAGCAAATTCCCATTATAAAGCTCTGCATTCTCAGGGGTAGCCCCAGGTTCATCAGAGTCCCCTTCTGATGGCCACCCAGTCTCAGAAATTTTAACTTCAACATCAGTATGACCCAACGCTTTCATTGCCGAATAGACAGCATCAATTTGAGCAAACAACATGTTATCGTAGTTCAGATTTGTATTTGGATCAGTCAACCCTGAGTTAGGCTCAAAAAGAACATACTGTAATGAAACCCCATTTGGGTTAGCTTTATAGGCAAAATAGGGATAAGCATTTATAAGGAAAGGAGAATTGGTCTGAGAATGGAAATTGAGAATGGGTTGGATGTATTGTGCTAGATCTTGCCGGAATTGGCCGGAAGAAGGAGGGAATGAGTTTGCTAGGATGGCTAGTGAATGTGCAGAGGAGACATTCACTTGATCATTTAGTCCAAGGGAAACAAGAGCATTGTAGACGTTCTGCATAGCAGGGAGGAGATAAGACATTAATTGGGTGTCAGTACCAGCAAAGACTTCATTCCCAACGGTGATGAAAGTGATCTTGGTCTGAGGAACATAGGGTTGGACATGTTGTTGCAACCAGGCCCGAGCTTTGTTGGGGTCATTCATGGTTTGAAGATAATCATTTTCTATTGTTACTATGAATTCAACATTTGTATTGGAGAAGGCCTGCAGGACATTTGGATCGGCATCATAAAGTTTTACTCTGTTAACGTTGATAGATTGAAGGAGGATGGCAACTCGCGAAGGAGATGGGAGATTGTTAGCAATCTGGCCATAGTTGATCCCTACTGCAGCGCTGAGGATCTGGACAGCTAAACCTGAAAATATAAGATGAAAATTAAAGATTCAGAAACTACTCCTACATAAAAATAAAAAAAATAAATAAAAATCAAAATATAAATAAAAGAAAAAGAATTCATTGTTTAAGGTGAGGATTAATTGTTTGTTTGCTTAAAATTGTTTTACAGAGAATCTTTGGAGATATAAATCAGAGACTATGTATGCTCCAGATAATGAAAAAAAAATATTCATGAACTGACTAAATCACAACCAATCTACTTAAATTACCACGAACTCTGTCTCGGGTAACAATTTGTAGCTCCTTCTTAATCATGAATTAATTACCAAAAAAAATAATAATAATATGAACTAGCTGGTAATCCTCAGACTTTTCGGACATATATATATATCAGAGAGTAGATGAACTCCAAAAAAAATAATAATAATAATAAATAAATAAACAAAAACAATGAACTGAGAAAATCACAAATCTACTTAAATTACCACCAACTCTGACTCAGGGTGAACAATTCGTAGCTCCTTCTTAATCGTGACCTAGCTGGTAATCCACAAAAGTCTAAGATAAGATGGTTGGATTTTACCTAGATTGGTAGGAAAACAGAATTTCCACAATTTTCCTTTCTAAATATTAAGAGGGGGAAATAAGAAGAGGAAGAAAATTGAGCCTGGTCCAGAGGTTCAAAGTTCTAATGACGCTACAACAATGGTAATAGTTACAACACAAAAATAATAAAAAAATTCCGCTAAAATTAAGAAATTATAAATTTTACAATCACAGATTAGATTGAGAAGAAGAAATTCGAATGAAAGATTTAAATTAAATAATGAGTTTTTCATTTTGGAAGGATGAAATTCAAGTAAAAACGGGGAACAGGTACGCATAAATCACAAAAAGATCGGATGGTAAATCGGATACCATAAATCACAATAAGAGGTTGCAACTAATGTCCGGATTCAAAGTTCGAAGGCAATGAAACTGGTTGAGATCTTTGGACTTTCACATTTTATTCCTTCAGCTCATCAAATCTCATAAAAACTCAGAGAAAGATTTTAAATCCTATTTGCATTTTCGGAATAGACAGAGAGAAACAGCATGAGAAAGCTTCATCGATAAAAATCCTACTGCCCTGAGGTTTTGGACATTTTCAGCCTTTTTCAAGGAAATGGTAAAGAGGACGAACGACAAGACCATTTCTTATGAGGACAAACTCTGGTCTTAATTTGCACAGGGAAAGAAGAAAACGAAGTGACAGTAAAAGCTCCATTAAAGATCCATGGAGAAAGCAAGTCAGATGAATGTTGATCGAAGTCAGACTCGGACCTGACAAGATCAGAAACAGAAAAATCTCGCGAAAACAGAGGGAAGCCGCCATGGCTCAGTGATCCGTCCTCTTCTCCCGAGTACAGCGTGCCTGATCCCCCCACTAGCGGCCTCAATCGCAGCGACGGAATTATGGACCCGCGGGGAATATATTAGTTTTCGGAGGTGTATATATGGCCTCATACCCCATCCCTACTCTGTGACACGTGGATTTTCTATCCAGATTATACTTGGTCCCATCTACCGACATCTTAAGGCTTTAAATTTGTTGCCCTCATCTTTTACAGTTTTTTACAGACTAAATATCCTGGCCTGGGTACCCGAGTGCATACAATTTCCCAACCCGAACTACAAAGATTAAATATTCATGCAAAGTTTTACATTCCTCTCATTTTTGTTTGGGAGGGAATTTCCCACAATGCCAGTGTGGGACCCATGCCACACCAATGGCTGTTAGAAAATGATATCGGCAATAGAGATTGAAGACGTACTTGTGCTGTTAGGAAGGGAGAAGAGAGTATTAGAGAGGAAACACAAAATGTCAACGTGAGAGGGTTTTCTAGTTTTGCGCTTGTTTTGAAGTTAATCAAAAAGAATTTGACTGAATAGTTATCTATGTTTTCCTTAAGGATTCAGTCGTTCTCGGCATTGATTATGTGGTGGCTTTTCTAGTTTTGCGCTTGTTTTGAAGTTAATCAAAAAGGATTTGGCTGAATAGTCACCTATGTTTTCCTCAAGGATTCAGTCGTTCTCAGCATTGATTATGTGCCATCTTCTCTGTTAATACAAAGGACAAATTCTCTCACCTCTCCGACAGGATACTTAAAATGTAAACACACTTTCAACTCAACACAAAATATCTCCCAACTTTTTTATTTTTAAAAATATTCTTTCTCAATCAATTAAGTGATAAGATTTATCATCACCAATATTTTTAGGACAAAAATACACTCAAAATTAGATTTTACCCTGTAAAAAGTGGTTTTCAAACTTTCATCTTTCTTCCTATTTTTCTTCTCCGGCTCCGGAGTGTCCCTCTCTTGTTCTCCTCCTCTCTTCCTCCCGCCGACCATGCTGCTAAAACTTGACCGACGTTGTAAACTTGCTTCACTGACTATCTTCGGTATTTACCCTGATTTTCCTGTTTATTCTACCTTCGCAAATCAGGAATTTCCAACCCCAAATTCGATTTCTTAGAATATACACCCTTTTGGATTGGAATATTCAAGCTTCCCTTCGATTATCTGATTCACTTGAGAGTTGAGAGTTCACATATACTTTTTTAGCACAACAGAAGAAACTTAAACCTTTTTCCTCCTTCAATCTACGGAATTGAATTTCTTCGAACGTTTGCAATCTTATTTCATTTATTGCATTGAATGTTTTATTATATAGACCACATGGATTGAATAGGATCTATGGCTTCCCTATCACAATCTCGTCTAGTCGATAGCAGATCACGCGTTGCAATCTGAAATTGATCTCACTAAGACATACGGCTTCCTAGTTTTAGGGTTCTCAGACCTAAGCTTGTGGAATTGTTTTCATTTTTTGAGGACAGAGAAAACTGGCAAGGCGATGGGATCGAAATTTGGTCCAATCTAACAAATTGAGTTTTCTTCTCCGGCTCCAGAGTGTCCTTTCCCTGTTCTCTCCTCTCTTCCTCCTGCCGACCATGCTGCTAAAACTCGATCAACGTTGTAAACTTGTTTTACCGACTATCTTTGGTATTTACCCTGATTTTCCTATTTGTTCTACCTTCGCGAATCAGGAATTTCCAACCCCAAATTCGATTTCTTAGATTACAATCTTTTGGGTCGGTGTATTTAAGCTTCCGTTCTCACATATTGATGATTTCTTAAGCCAAAGATCTGTTTCTTGGGAACCCTTTTTTACACATTCAATCATGTTTATGTAGATATTTTGTGTGAAGTTGGGGAGTGATTGCCTTCTAAGTATCCTGCAGGGGAGGCGGGAGAAATTTTCCCTTAATACAATATGTCATCCGCTAATGGTATGGTGACACGTGGCCCAGGACTAGGAGTGACGTGGCAAGTAGTATGAAATATCTCAATTATTGACACGTGTCTAACACGTGTCAAGTCCACATTCCATTTGCAGTTCCTTGCGATTAGGGGATCACACCTCAAGTGATCTCCTCAACTTATAACCATGCACCAGAGCTGGTAATATACGATGGCCATTACCACACCTCATCTTCCCATTGGATTTCTATCTAACGATAGACAACCACTATAGCGGTTTTACAACCGTCTACAGCAACTACCACTACTATGTACGAGCCACCTCGATCTATTACCTAGAAGCTTATAAAAGCACAAAGACACAGAGGTAAAGGGGATCCAATTCCTTTGCTATCAATTCATTCGTAGACTCAAACCTTACCCCATTCTCTAAAGAAGTGTTTTCCTAAATAGCACTTTATTAAGCTTGATCTGAGAACTGATTTAAGAATCAAAGTAGCCACTAGACTACCCAATCCACCCCTCTATTAATTTTCTCTGTTATTTCTAGGCTTCGTCATTCAAGTCGGTTATAACGGAGTGCAACTCATTTATACCATGGCAGACTCCGTACATGTAGTACAACTCGGTTAAACCATGAAGATCTCTATCGACATGGCATCCAAGTCAGACAGAATAGTTTTCAGCATCAATAGTCTCAGGCTTCAGTTACCTCTCACGGCTCCAACAAGAACTTGGGAAAGAAATAGCGGAAGACTTATTGTTTAATAATGACAAGCTAACATTCTAAAGTTCTCAATTCAAGAGTTCTAAAATTTATCCAAGTCTCAAGTGATTAAAATGTTATTCAAATTTAATCTTGGGATAAAACGTTTTTCCCAAATAAAACAACCTAAAACTAAAAGTATTAGAAGTAGGAGGGCAAAGCCTAAGCCTACATGCAGTCTCTACACTCGCACAAGGGATCATGATTTCCTCCTTAGGCTTGCTATCATCATCCTCCACACTAGATGGATAACATCTTGAAGCATCGAACATTGTACCGGCATCATCCAAAATATTTGTGCGTGCAAGGGTAAGCTCAACCACTGAGCTTAGTAAGAAAACCAAATGTGCAACATACAAATGCATGCAACTATACTATGGTCAAGTATGATAATTGTATGTGCCAATTCCCGGACAATTAAAACGGAGTCTCCAGGTTGCACGAGTCACCCCCATCTAGTAAATGAAGCCTTACTCAGAGTGAATCACTACCTCCATGTATAGGTCTGGCGTCTTGGTCCACGATCGTGACTCATCCCAAGTTCACACATGTGACACTTGAGGAAATGGTAATCCCACTAGTTGACTTATCTGCTGATTCACACTACTTCAGACAACGAGAGCATTGCAGCTATATTCATACCACCATTTTATTGAATCTATGCAAAACATAACCCCCTATTTGTCACACCCCAATTCTGGACTAACCAGAATAATGTGATGAATTGTCAATAAATCAACGGTTCAATCAGGATCTCGTTTAGGTAGTACCTGTTACGGTTGGAAATCGCCCGTCGATCCGCGCTCTGAGTTACCTGCAACCACAGAGATGAGACAAAGGAGTGGGGCGCCTAAGCCCCAGGTACACTCCGATGCCTAAGTCAGATTCCCAATGTAAGCAGTCAAGAGATAGCAGAAAGCTATCTCCAGTTTAAAGAATGTAGGATGATGAAAGAGTTTGAGCGTGCCAGAATGAGAGAGAGAGAGAGATATTGTGAACTAGCAATTTATGCGTAAGTCCTTACCTTGAGGGGTTGCCCTCTACTTATAGATTGGGAAGAAGCATGGAGGTACCAGGACTCAGGGAAGTAGATCGCCAAGGATTTCCACGTGTCGCTCTGAGGGACACCTGTGTGGTAGACTCCGAGTAGGAGTAGGAGACCTTAGCCAAGGAAGCTAGGTCAGTCAGTTCTGGGACTGACACATGTCAATTTGTGAGTAATCATGGACCATGATAGTTGGCGTCGTATCAGACTGGGAGAAGGACTCCTCGGATGTAGCATAATCACATTAGGACTCTGACCATCGACTGGGAAACGTAGTCAGGTAGGACTATGACTCCGAGCGCTACCAGACGGCATAGGCAAATGCGGCATGCCGGGCGCATGAGAGGCCGATGGCAAGGTACCGAATGCCTCATAAGCCGAGCGTAAGACATTCTGAGCGGTCGGCTCCGAAGATGAAGCTTGACACGTGTAAGATTTTAAATGGATGGGATTTTTCCCACCTAACAGTACCCATCATAACAAACCACACACACATTCCATGGTAATAATCAGAGATAATAAACAAATAAGCGAAAGTATTTATAATTAATGAACTGAGTATCTAACAGTGATAAATAAATATTTAATCCAGCTATCTCCAAGTAAATTAAGACACAAAATAAAATAATCAATTACATGTCCGTTAACCCAAAACATGACTAAACTAATCAAAGATGCATTGAGTACACTCGCATGAAAGATCATGCGCACCTTCAACAACCTCTACGTCCATAGCCACCATGTGTCCATATGACGGCGCATTCACGTACTCTTTTACAGTAGGACCTGCATCAACTAAAGACATTCGACGTCGAAAGGGTGAGCACACATCCCGGCTCAGTGAGGAAAACAAAACAATACAACAAACATATGCATGCATTCAATTCATATCTTTGGTCTGGTTTTTAAGTTTGCAATATGCTATAGAAAGGTTTGACGGCCACCTCACCTCTATACACGGGTGTGTAAGCCCACCTAATGGATTAAATACCATTGTCGTCCACATCCACCCCACCATGGAATAGAGATAGAGCTAAAGTGTTCGGATCACACACTGCCAACACTTTCCCTGATGCCTTACCCATACCAACACGTAAGTCTCTATTGGTGAGGATTTGCAACTAACCAATCCTAAATTTCATCCAGTGTATCCAAGGCCTCACCCCTAGCATCCCTCAATACGTCCATAGAGATAGAGCAAGGCCCCTCGACTGACTCAAAGACCACACGGTTTGATACCACCTCCCCTGAAGCCCTACGACATAATAGTTCTGCTAAGGTAATGGCGATACAACGATGTTAGTGGACAAGACTTGCGTAAAGATAGAGCTAGAGTCTGCTGACCAGGTCAGAGACCACAACGCCACGTCCTCCCCCTGATGCCCCACTCTCATCCGACACACTAACCACACACACACAATCACATGCCTATTCCTATCATCATCAATCAACATGGTAGCAAATAGACAGAAGTAAATATGCATGAGCAGTAATAACAGTAATATTGGATGACATGTGAGATGCACATTATAAGCATACAAGCATAGAATCAATCATGGCATTGGACTCAATAAAATAACAGTTTATTATTATCCAATTAGTTTAGGTCATGTTCCTTCACCTGTTAGCAAAGCTCGATCTCCTTCCAAGCCTTATAACTCTCTTTGAACCAATTTAGCAACCTAGAAGTTAAATGAATTTAAGTTAGGGTTCATATGTATCATGTTACAGTAGTCAAAAATCGAAACAGATTACTGATAGGTGTCTGATTGGTCTTATGGTCTCATGCTGTGTCGACCTTACCACGTATGGTCGATACCCTATGGTTGCACTATACGCGACCACACACCTGCAACCATACGGTTCCTGAATTCTTCCCGAATGCTATGGTCGATACTCTGACCATGCTATGGTCGACCGTAGCTGCGACCATATGGTTTTCTGACCAAATTCTACTTTAAATCCGAATTCTTCCTTTTGGCTCTTCAATTGGGTCCTTCCTAATGATCATTCTAAGGCCAAATTTCTTAGTTTTACCAACTAATTACTCTAACCCATTCTCCACGGTCCCTTCTTGAGATTTGCTCAGATAATCCCACAGTTGAATCCTTACAATGGGTTTGGTATTGCAATTTACACTATAAATTCTCACTCTTAATGTTCTAAGGCTATAGAGACAAGGTTCATACCTTACTTGTTGCAGAGAGTCTGTAGAACTCTTCTCTTAGCCTTCTCCTTAGTCTTTTCTTCTTCTCCTTCTCTTCTTTCTCTTCCTCTAGGGTTTGATGATGTTCCAAAAGAGTGAAAAAGGGTTGAAGAACGTCCCTTATATAGAGAAAAACTCTCTATATAAGGCTCTCCAACAATAGAAAAGAGATCCTCCTTTTATTTGGAAAGTTTCCAAACTCAGAGTCTGGTTTGGGATCATACGGTCGCAAAATCCGTCGACCATAGACTTAAAAACATCAACCGTACGACTATTAACAGTGGTTTTTATTTTCTACTGTATGGTCGACCATACCTACCTAGGTAGTTGACCATACACTTGATTTTTAGTGTTTTGGATCGATTTTTATACCTGGTCTTGTGGTCCTTCTGCACACGGTCGATCCACATGATCCAGCTATGATGGGAAAACCTGATACGACACGGTTAGACCGGATTAGTGGAGTGTGGGTCTCACAACTCCCCTCTTACTTAAATTTCATCCTCGAAATTTGGACATACCTTCTGAGTCAAATAGGTGAGGATATTACTTTCGCATAATGTTCTCTTTTTCCCATGTGTCTTGGTTTTTTCAGATAATTTTAACATAATAGATGTCATGTTTGCGAAGACGTTGAACCTTTCGACTAGTGATTTTAAAAGGTACCACTTTAAACGTCAAATCTGGTGGATCCATCATTAACACTTGTGAAGGATCTCTGACGTACTTCTTCAGTTGTGAAACATGGAATACATCACGTATACTAGACATCGATGGTGGTAGTACTAACTGATATGCTACCTTTCCACACCTTGCTAGAATCTCATAAGGTCCAATATATCTAGGACATAGCTTTTCCTTCTGTCAAAACTGTTTTAGACCACTCGTAGGAGATATCTTCAAAAATACCTTATCACTTGTGGGGAATTCAAGATCTTGGCATCGATTATCTGCATAGTACTTCTGACGGTTTTGAGCTATTCAGACCCTTTCCTTAATTATGTCTACTACTCGATAAGTCTCTTTGATAATTCTAGTCCAACAACTCTCTATTCTCCAACTGCATTCCAAATTAAGGGAGTTCGTCACTTCCTAACACACAGTGCTTCATAAGGCGACATTTGTATCATAGCTTGATAGCTGTTGTTATAAGCAAACTCGATTAGTGGTAACTTCTCATCCCATGATCTTTTGAAATCAATCACACACGCTCGGAGCATGTCTTCCATAATCTGAATGGTGCGCTCCGACTGTCTATCGGTCTGGGGATGGAATGCGGTACTAAACTTTAATGTTGTACCCATAGCCTTCTGTAATCCTTTCCAGAACTTTGAGGTAAAGCATGGGTCTCTGTCAGACACGATGCTTTCAAGCACACCATGTAATTTGACAATATTATCTACATATAGCTTAGCTAGCCTCTCTAGTGTATGCTGAGGTCATATAGTTATAAATGAGTTGTCTTAGTCAAACGATCTACAATAACCCAGACTACGTCAACTACTCTGGGAGTCAATGGTAATGTCACACCTCAATTCCGTACTATTCAGAATGGTGTGATGAACCGTCAACAAACCAACGGTTCAAGTAGGATCTTGAGTAGGCTATATCCATTTTATCTAAACCTCATACATCCACATTCGTAATCAGAGTAAATATACAATAGCGGAAGTCTTATAATAAAATGAACTGAGAAATCTAAATATGATAATCATATTAAAATATCCAATTATGCTGTTTCAACAGAGACATAAATAAAATACTAATTACATGTCTTTACTAAATCCAAATAATTAAAATAAAATCTAATCGAATACGCATGAGTTGCACTCGCAAGAGGTGTCATGCGTATCCACTTCATCTTCAACTTTCATCGCCGCCATGTGCCCGTACACTGGAGCGTTGACATAATCTTCGACGGTAGTACCTGCATCATCAACTAAAAATATTCGACGTCGAGAGGGTGAACACACATCATGGCTCAGTGAGGAAACAAAACAATGCAACAATACATATGCATGCATTCAATTCATATCTGTGGTCTGGTTTAAAGTTTGTAATATGCAATAGAAAGGGTTGGAGGTCAAAGGTTAACGTTTATTGACCCCTCCTCTATACACAGGGTGTGGAAGCCCGCCCAAAGGTTAACGTTTATTGTCATCCCCATCCACCCTACCATGAACATTGTACAACAAAGGTTAACGTTTATTGCTGTACAGTGCCATACCAACACGTAAGCCCCTGCTGGCGAGGGCTTACAAACTGGGCTCGCAACTAACCAATCCTAATGCCAAACAGTGTATCCAAGGCCTCACCCCAGCATCCCTCAGAACACCCATAGAGATAGAGCTAAGACCCCCCGGTAGAGTCAGAGACTACAAGGACCGATACCACCTCCCCTGATACTCTACGACATAGTAGTTTTGCTAAAGTAATGGCAATACGACGATGCTAATGCACAAGACTTGAGTTAGAGATAGAGCTAGAGTGCTGAGGCCCGGCCTATGACACTCCCCCTGATACTCACTCGCATCAAGTATACCAACCACACACATACATTCACATGCCTATTCCTATCATCATGGTCATTATCATGTTATAAACAATAAAGTAAATATGCATGAACAGTAAATAGAAATATTGGATGACATGTTGAATGCACATTAAAAGCATGTTCGCATAGAATCAAGCATAGCATTGAACTCAAGAAATAAAAATAGTTTGTTATTAACCAATTAGTTTAGGTCTTGTTTTCTCATCTTAGCTTGCTAGTAGATCCTCTTTCAAGCTTTAAGAATCACCTTTATATTGATATTATATTGCTAGAAGACCTAACAAAGTCGATAGAATTTAGTTAGATTTTATTCCAATTTTCCAACTTGCTGTTAACTGGGGGTAGCAGGACGGGTCGATGCTAGGGTAGTAGTATACTGCGACCCCCTATAGTAGGGTCGATGGGCCCATCGACCCTAGGTGCAACCCCTCGTGGGTTTGGTCGATAAATCACCTTTTGGTCCATTCTCTCTTGTTTGAATCCTATGGCTTCCTTCCATAGTCCATTCCATATACTTCCTATGGTTTAGAACTACTCTTTACATATCATATGGTTTAGTTGATCTCCTCCATGGTTTCCATTGAAACTTAATCATGGATGATGGTTTGGGGTTTCTCCTACATCATACTTTTCTCATTAACTATTCTAAGTCTCACAAAATACATAGAATTAGTATTTTTACCTGAGAAGAGTACTCCTTCTCTAAAACTCTTCTCCTTTTGCCTTCATCTCTACTTTCCTTCTCTTCTTCTTCTCTTCCTTCTCTTCTCTTTCTCTCAATTCAATTAGGGTTCTAAAAGGAGTGAAAGAGGCTTAGAGACATCCTTTATATAGAGTAGAAACTCCTAAAATAAGCCCCTTTGATATTAGGAAAGAGCCCAACCGAAATTAGGAAAGTTTCCAAATTTTCGTTTCCGCGGCAAACGGGGTCGATGAAGGGGTCGATGATCCCGTCGACCCCTGGTTTTAAAATGTACGACCCCCGGTTAAAAACTGAGGGTTTGACTTTTTGTACTGGGGGGTCCGACCCCACCTCATTGGGTGTGCGACCCTCGCCCCTTTTTGAGTGTTTTTGGGTCAGTTTAATACCTGGGATCACGATCTCCTTCACGCACTTGGTCCATTTGGCTCGACCATGATGGGTAGACCTGGTTCAAGGTGGTAAGACCGGGTTAGATTGGCACGAGTCTTATATATGGTATGATAGGCACTGTGTTATGGCTAACATGTGCTGGGGGTACAGTGTTACTACCAACTGGTACCGTACTTAGTTTGACCCGAAGGTATTGGTATAGCATTGGCAACTTGAATAGTGATTTCCATGGTAACTTGCATAGTCCGTCTCATCTGTTGTTGCTCTTGCATTTTTGTTAGGCCAAGTTTATTACAACCGTAACCAAGGCCCTTGGTAGTTCAGGTAGATTGGCTGGAGTGGCCTGGTTGTTCACCTCCTTTGATTTGCTCAAATCTGATTATCATTATTTAGCATCTGCTCAGATGAGTTTTCACTACCCGTTCTCGACCCAGATAGTGGTGGGGTTAAATTGCAACCTCTTCTTAATGCTTAGCGGACAATGGATTAGCGTGTGATGGATCTCACTCTGAGTCTCCAAGTCACCCAGGAGTATAGCTTTATCTTCTTTTATAGTTACTCTCATTTTTGGTGTATAGCCATTGTTCTCCTATCTCTGTTGCATCTAGCCCAAGATCTTTTCCTTGACCTCTACAGGGATTTAAGCGTTACTAGCCATTTTTTTTCTTCTTTTGTCATACATCAAGTTTCACATCTTGTGAGTACTAACTCGGTATTCTAATTTTCTACTTTATAGATGCTCCCTTCTTGCTACTGTACTATATCCTTTGTATACTTAGACAACTGCCCGACTTATAGATCATACCCTATATTATTAGTTTATTAGGATACATTTAGATTTTCTTTTTCTGTCTGTGTATATATATGGTTCCACCTTTTATATGTACATTATTGTCTTGTTTAAGTTCTGTCTCAACCAACACAGGTGCTTATGGCGTGTTTGTATTAAAGCTTTTAATTTATCCTAACTCAGTTCATGGACTTTATTGGAAGTATTCAAGTTTGATGGGCAAGGCCTGAGAGCTCTGATACCAAGTGGTCACACCCCAATTCTGGAGTAACCAGAATGGTGTGATGAACCGTCAATAAACCAACGGTTCAACTAGGATCTCGTATAGGTTATGCCAACCATGTTAAACCAAAACACATTCCACACTAATCAGAGATAATAAAGTAAATAGCGGAAGTCTTATTAATAATGAACTAAGGTCTAATCATGATAATTAATTAATATTTCAGTTATCTCCAACTAACCAAAACATAATTTAATACATATTACAAATATCCAAATATGAAAGTTAAACACTAAGTGTATCCATAGTCGAAAAGCTCTCTTAACAAATCATAATAGTCCTCTACAGCTTGCTCATCCATAGCTACCACCTGTTCATATGTTGGCGTGTCGACATATTCTTTAACCATAATACTTGCAACATCAGAAACTAAAAAGAATTACGTGCGTGAGGGTCAGCTCTCCAACTTGAGCTCAGTGAGTAAACAAAACAATGCAATAAACATATGCATGCATTCAATTCATATATTTCGTCTGGTTTATAAGTTTGCAATGTGGTATAGAAAGGTTTGGTAGCTACCGCACCTCTATACACGAGTGTGTGAATCCGTCCAATGGATCAAATACCATTGCCTTCCCACATGCACCCACCATGGAATAGAGATAGAGCTAAAGTGTTCGGATCAAACACCGCCAACACTTTCCCTAATGCCCTACCCATACCAACACGTAAGCTCTTATTGGCAAGGGCTTACAAACTGGGCTCGCAAATAATCAATCCGAATGCCAAATAGTGTATCCAAGGCCTCACCCCAGCATCCCTTAATACGTCCATAGAGATAGAGCTAAGGCCCCCGACAAAGTCAGAGACGACATGGTCCGAGACCACCTCCCCTGAAGCCCTACGGTGTAATAGTTCTGCTAAGGTAATGGCGATACGATAATGTTAGTGGACAAGACTTGAGTAAAGATAGAGCTAGAGTTTGGTGATGAGGTCAAAGACCACCATGCCACGTCCTCCCCCTGATGCTCCACTCGCATCAAGCACACTAACCACACACACATAATCACATGCCTATTCCTAGCATCATCATCATCATCATATTATAAATAGACAGAAATAAATATGCATGAGCAGTAATAGCATAAATATTGGATGACATGTGAGATGCACATTAAAAACATACAAGCATTGAATCAATAATGGCATGGGACTCAATAAAGTCAACAGTTTATTATTATCCAATTATAGTTTAGGTCTTGTTCCCTCACCTGTTAGCAATACTCGATGTCCTTTCAAGCCTTGAAATTCTCTTTGAATTGATTTAACAACCTAAAAGTTATACAAATTTAAGTTAGGGTTCATATTTGACATGTTACAGTAGTCGAAAATAGAAACAAGGCATTGATAGGTGTCTGATTAGTCCTATGGTCTCATGGTGTATCGACCTGACTGTCTATGGTCGATACCCTACGGTCGTGTATGGTGTGACCTTAGTTGCGATCATATGATTTCTGAAATCTTCCCAAATGCCTATGGTCGATCCTCTGGTCATACTGGTTATGTTATGGTTGTCTGTAGCTGCGACCTTGAGATTTCTGGTTATAGTCTACATGAAATTCGAGTTCTTTTTGGGTCAATTCTTTTGTTCTTCGATAGGGTTTATTCTAAGGTCATCCTATGACCATCATTAGTAATTTCTTATCAACCCTAATCATCAAATTCACTCCTCATGGTTCTCCTTGGGATTTTCTCAAGGAAATCACATAGATCATCATAGGTTGATATTGCCTATCTTCCATAGAAGTCTTATTCCTTAGAGTTTACATCTCCAGAGATACGTTTCATACCTTTGCCTGTGATAGAAAGCCAATATCTTCTCAGCAAATTCTTCTCCTTAGGTTTTTCTTCTTCTCATTCTCTTCCTTCTCTTTCTTCTCTTTCTCTAGGGTTTACTAATGTTCTAAAAGAGTGAAAAAGGGCTGAGGGACGTCCTTTATATAGAGAAAAACTCTCCATATAAAGTCCTCTTTCAATTAGGAAGGCAATCCCTTAGTTTAGAAAAGTTTCTAAAACTCAGAGTCTGATCTGGGTTCTCATGGTCGATCATACGATCGCATAAACTATCGACCGTAGTGTCAAAATCATCAACCGTAGGGTTCTGGATTTGAGATTTTTGTTTCCTTCCTTATGGTCTACCATACCTATCCATGTATGCGACCTTAGGTATGTTTTTAATGTTGTTAACTCGATTCTCATACCTGGTTTGTGATCTATCTTCACACACTTGGTTCACTTGGTCTTGGAATGATGGGAAGACCTGGCACCAACGTTAGGTTAAGTTAGTGGAGTGCGGGTGTTACATGCGCTCCGGACTTTTTGGACTGGTGAGGGACTACCCTAGTCACCGAGTGATAGTCATTCGAGGAACTGTCTACAAATAATATCCATGTCGGTGAAGCTTCCGTCTTCTGCTTTTTCTGCATTCATTCGTCATCTTCTTCTGCTAGCATCTTTTTGATGTCAGCGTTGTCATCGTTTGATTTTCTATAAGGAAATCTGCTAGTACTTGTGCTTTGATTGTCATTTCGGGTGGTATTGTATGTCAAACTCGCTGAGTTCGATGGCCCAATTTACCAATTGCCCCGAGATGTTAAGCCTAGCAAGTATCTTTTTGAGCGGTTTGTCTGTTAAGACTAAGATGATATGGGCTTGGAAGTAAGGTCGAAGCTTGCGTGCTGTAGAGACAAGTTCTAAGGCCAATTTCTCAACTGATTTGTATTTTGTTTCCACATCCAGAAGAACCTTGCTGACATAGTATACCATCCGTTGAACTTTATCGACTTCCTTTATGAGAACGGAACTGATTGCCTCAGGGAAAACAATGAGATAAAGTTAGAGCTGATCGTCAACTTCTAGATAGGCGAGTAGGGGAGGTGACATCAAGAATTCCTTCAACTTGTCAAAATACTTTGGCATTCCAGTGTCCATTCAAATTGCTAAGCTCCTTTTAGGGTCTTAAAGAATGGAAGGCATCGGTCTGCCGCTCTTGACAAAAACCTGCCCCGGGCGGCTATGTGTCTTGTCAGTTCTTGGACCTGCTTGGACTTGATAGGAGGTGACAAATTCATTATAGCTTCTATCTTTGGTGGATTTGCTTTGATTCCTCTGTTGGAGACCATAAATCCCTAGAATTTACCTGACTCGACGCCGAAGGTGCATTTTGTTGGGTTTAGGCGCATCTTATTCTTCCGTAATATCGTAAAAGCTTCTTTTAAGTCGGTTAAATGATGAGACGGTTGCTTGCTTTTGACTAAGAAATCATCCACATAGACTTCCATATTTCTGTCGATTTGATCGATGAACACCTTATTGATAAGTTGCTGGTATGTGGCACCAGCATTTTTGAGACCGAAGAACATGGCATTGTAGCAATACAAACCATTGGTGGTTATGAACGCAGTATAATTTTGTCAAGTTTGTACATTTTAATTTAGTTGTAGCCCGAATAAGCATCTAAAAAGGATAGCATGCCATGACCGGTGGTAGTGTAAGCACCCCATTTTTGCCACCCTCTGCATAAGTGAACCAATATGGCAGGTTTCAGACCTTTAACCCAAAGA
>CM053266.1:4622311-4706902 GCA_028583415.1 Protea cynaroides | reverse complement strand
ATTAGTGGAGTGTGGGTCTCACAACTCCCCTCTTACTTAAATTTCATCCTCGAAATTTGGACATACCTTCTGAGTCAAATAGGTGAGGATATTACTTTCGCATAATGTTCTCTTTTTCCCATGTAATTTCTTCCACGTCTTGGTTTTTTCAGATAATTTTAACATAATAGATGTCATGTTTGCGAAGACGTTGAACCTTTCGACTAGTGATTTTAAAAGGTACCACTTTAAACGTCAAATCTGGTGGATCCGTCATTAACACTTGTGAAGGATCTCTGACGTACTTCTTCGCCAGAAACATGGAATACATCACGTATACTAGACATCGATGGTGGTAGTACTAAATCGATATGCTACCTTTCCACACCTTGCTAGAATCTCATAAGGTCCAATATATCTAGGACATAGCTTTTCCTTCCTGACAAAACTGTTTTAGACCACTCGTAGGGAGATATCTTCAAAAATACCTTATCACTTGTGGGGAATTCAAGATCTTGGCATCGATTATCTGCATAGTACTTCTGACGGTTTTGAGCTATTCAGACCCTTTCCTTAATTATGTCTACTACTCGATAAGTCTCTTTGATAATTCTAGTCCAACAACTCTCTATTCTCCAACTGCATTCCAAATTAAGGGAGTTCGTCACTTCCTAACACACAGTGCTTCATAAGGCGACATTTGTATCATAGCTTGATAGCTGTTGTTATAAGCAAACTCGATTAGTGGTAACTTCTCATCCCATGATCTTTTGAAATCAATCACACACGCTCGGAGCATGTCTTCCATAATCTGAATGGTGCGCTCCGACTGTCTATCGGTCTGGGGATGGAATGCGGTACTAAACTTTAATGTTGTACCCATAGCCTTCTGTAATCCTTTCCAGAACTTTGAGGTAAAGCATGGGTCTCTGTCAGACACGATGCTTTCAAGCACACCATGTAATTTGACAATATTATCTACATATAGCTTAGCTAGCCTCTCTAGTGTATGCTGAGGTCATATAGTTATAAATGAGTTGTCTTAGTCAAACGATTACACACAACCCGGACTTACGCCAACTACCGGGAGTCAATGGTAATGTCACACCTCAATTCCGTACTATTCAGAATGGTGTGATGAACCGTCAACAAACCAACGGTTCAAGTAGGATCTTGAGTAGGCTATATCCATTTTATCTAAACCTCATACATCCACATTCGTAATCAGAGTAAATATACAATAGCGGAAGTCTTATAATAAAATGAACTGAGAAATCTAAATATGATAATCATATTAAAATATCCAATTATGCTGTTTCAACAGAGACATAAATAAAATACTAATTATATGTCTTTACTAAATCCAAATAATTAAAATAAAATCTAATCGAATACGCATGAGTTGCACTCGCAAGAGGTGTCATGCGTATCCACTTCATCTTCAACTTCCATCGCCGCCATGTGCCCGTACACTGGAGCGTTGACATAATCTTCGACGGTAGTACCTGCATCATCAACTAAAAATATTCGACGTCGAGAGGGTGAACACACATCATGGCTCAGTGAGGAAACAAAACAATGCAACAATACATATGCATGCATTCAATTCATATCTGTGGTCTGATTTAAAGTTTGCAATATGCAATAGAAAGGGTTGGAGGTCAAAGGTTAACGTTTATTGACCCCTCCTCTATACACAGGGTGTGGAAGCCCGCCCAAAGGTTAACGTTTATTGTCATCCCCATCCACCCTACCATGAACATTGTACAACAAAGGTTAACGTTTATTGCGTTGTCAGATACCAACACGTAAGCCCCCGCCGGGCGAGGGCTTACAACCGGGCTCGCAACTAACCAATCCTAATGCCAAAACAGTGTATCCAAGGCCTCACCCCGCATCCCCTCGTAACACCCATAGAGATAGAGCTAAGACCCCCCGGTAGAGTCAGAGACTACAAGGACCGATACCACCTCCCTTGATACTCTACGACATAGTAGTTTTGCTAAAGTAATGGCAATACGACGATGCTAATGCACAAGACTTGAGTTAGAGATAGAGCTAGAGTGCTGAGGCCCGGCCTATGACACTCCCCCTGATACTCACTCGCATCAAGTATACCAACCACACACATACATTCACATGCCTATTCCTATCATCATGGTCATTATCATGTTATAAACAATAAAGTAAATATGCATGAACAGTAAATAGAAATATTGGATGACATGTTGAATGCACATTAAAAGCATGTTCGCATAGAATCAAGCATAGCATTGAACTCAAGAAATAAAAATAGTTTGTTATTAACCAATTAGTTTAGGTCTTGTTTTCCTCATCTTAGCTTGCTAGTAGATCCTCTTTCAAGCTTTAAGAATCACCTTTATATTGATATTATATTGCTAGAAGACCTAACAAAGTCGATAGAATTTAGTTAGATTTTATTCCAATTTTCCAACTTGTCGTTAATCGGGGGTAGCGGGACGGGTCGATGCTAGGGTAGTAGTATCTGCGACCCCTATAGTAGGGTCGATGGGCCCATCGACCCTAGGTGCAACCCCTCGTGGGTTTGGTCGATAAATCACCTTTGGTCCATTCTCTCTTGTTTGAATCCTATGGCTTCCTTCCATAGTCCATTCCATATACTTCCTATGGTTTAGAACTACTCTTTACATATCATATGGTTTAGTTGATCTCCTCCATGGTTTCCATTGAAACTTAATCATGGATGATGGTTTGGGGTTTCTCCTACATCATACTTTTCTCATTAACTATTCTAAGTCTCACAAAATACATAGAATTAGTATTTTTACCTGAGAAGAGTACTCCTTCTCTAAAACTCTTCTCCTTTTGCCTTCTTCTCTACTTTCCTTCTCTTCTTCTTCTCTTCCTTCTCTTCTCTTTCTCTCAATTCAATTAGGGTTCTAAAAGGAGTGAAAGAGGCTTAGAGACATCCTTTATATAGAGTAGAAACTCCTAAAATAAGCCCCTTTGATATTAGGAAAGAGCCCAACCGAAATTAGGAAAGTTTCCAAATCTTACATTTTCGGCGGCAACCGGGGTCGATGAAGGGGTCGATGATCCCGTCGACCCTCGGTTTTAAAATGTACGACCCCCGGTTAAAAACTGAGGGTTTGACTTTTTGTACTGGGGGGTCCGACCCCACCTCATTGGGTGTGCGACCCTCGCCCCTTTTTGAGTGTTTTTGGGTCAGTTTAATACCTGGGATCACGATCTCCTTCACGCACTTGGTCCATTTGGCTCGACCATGATGGGTAGACCTGGTTCAAGGTGGTAAGACCGGGTTAGATTGGCACGAGTCTTATATATGGTATGATAGGCACTGTGTTATGGCTAACATGTGCTGGGGGTACAGTGTTACTACCAACTGGTACCGTACTTAGTTTGACCCGAAGGTATTGGTATAGCATTGGCAACTTGAATAGTGATTTCCATGGTAACTTGCATAGTCCGTCTCATCTGTTGTTGCTCTTGCATTTTTGCAAGTTTATTACAACCGTAACCAAGGCCCTTGGTAGTTCAGGTAGATTGGCTGGAGTGGCCTGGTTGTTCACCTCCTTTGATTTGCTCCAATCTGATTATCATTATTTAGCATCTGCTCAGATGAGTTTTCACTACCCATTCTCGACCCAGATAGTGGTGGGGTTAAATTGCAACCTCTTCTTAATGCTTAGCGGACAATGGATTAGCGTGTGATGGATCTCACTCTGAGTCTCTAAGTCACCCAGAAGTATAGCTTTATCTTCTTTTATAGTTACTCTCATTTTTGGTGTATAGCCATTGTTCTCCTATCTCTGTTGCATCTAGCCCAAGATCTTTTCCTTGACCTCTACAGGGATTTAAGCGTTACTAGCCATTTTTTTTCTTCTTTTGTCATACATCAAGTTTCACATCTTGTGAGTACTAACTCGGTATTCTAATTTTCTACTTTATAGATGCTCCCTTCTTGCTACTGTACTATATCCTTTGTATACTTAGACAACTGCCCGACTTATAGATCATACGCTATATTATTAGTTTATTAGGATACATTTAGATTTTCTTTTTCTGTCTGTGTATATATATGGTTCCACCTTTTATATGTACATTATTGTCTTGTTTAAGTTCTGTCTCAACCAACACAGGTGCTTATGGCGTGTTTGTATTAAAGCTTTTAATTTATCCTAACTCAGTTCATGGACTTTATTGGAAGTATTCAAGTTTGATGGGCAAGGCCTGAGAGCTCTGATACCAAGTGGTCACACCCCAATTCTGGAGTAACCAGAATGGTGTGATGAACCGTCAATAAACCAACGGTTCAACTAGGATCTCGTATAGGCTATGCCAACCATGTTAAACCAAAACACATTCCACACTAATCAGAGATAATAAAGTAAATAGCGGAAGTCTTATTAATAATGAACTAAGGTCTAATCATGATAATTAATTAATATTTCAGTTATCTCCAACTAACCAAAACATAATTTAATACATATTACAAATATCCAAATATGAAAGTTAAACACTAAGTGTATCCATAGTCGAAAAGCTCTCTTAACAAATCATAATAGTCCTCTACAGCTTGCTCATCCATAGCTACCACCTGTTCATATGTTGGCGTGTCGACATATTCTTTAACCATAATACTTGCAACATCAGAAACTAAAAAGAATTACGTGCGTGAGGGTCAGCTCTCCAACTTGAGCTCAGTGAGTAAACAAAACAATGCAATAAACATATGCATGCATTCAATTCATATATTTCGTCTGGTTTATAAGTTTGCAATGTGGTATAGAAAGGTTTGGTAGCCACCGCACCTCTATACACGAGTGTGTGAATCCGTCCAATGGATCAAATACCATTGCCTTCCCACATGCACCCACCATGGAATAGAGATAGAGCTAAAGTGTTCGGATCAAACACCGCCAACACTTTCCCTAATGCCCTACCCATACCAACACGTAAGCTCTTATTGGCAAGGGCTTACAAACTGGGCTCGCAAATAATCAATCCGAATGCCAAATAGTGTATCCAAGGCCTCACCCCAGCATCCCTTAATACGTCCATAGAGATAGAGCTAAGGCCCCCGACAAAGTCAGAGACGACATGGTCCGAGACCACCTCCCCTGAAGCCCTACGGTGTAATAGTTCTGCTAAGGTAATGGCGATACTATAATGTTAGTGGACAAGACTTGAGTAAAGATAGAGCTAGAGTTTGGTGATGAGGTCAAAGACCACCATGCCACGTCCTCCCCCTGATGCTCCACTCGCATCAAGCACATTAACCACACACACATAATCACATGCCTATTCCTAGCATCATCATCATCATCATATTATAAATAGACAGAAATAAATATGCATGAGCAGTAATAGCATAAATATTGGATGACATGTGAGATGCACATTAAAAACATACAAGCATTGAATCAATAATGGCATGGGACTCAATAAAGTCAACAGTTTATTATTATCCAATTATAGTTTAGGTCTTGTTCCCTCACCTGTTAGCAATACTCGATGTCCTTTCAAGCCTTGAAATTCTCTTTGAATTGATTTAACAACCTAAAAGTTATACGAATTTAAATTAGGGTTCATATTTGACATGTTACAGTAGTCGAAAATAGAAACAAGGCATTGATAGGTGTCTGATTAGTCCTATGGTCTCATGGTGTATCGACCTGACTGTCTATGGTCGATACCCTACGGTCGTGTATGGTGTGACCTTAGTTGCGATCATATGATTTCTGAAATCTTCCCAAATGCCTATGGTCGATCCTCTGGTCATACTGGTTATGTTATGGTTGTCTGTAGCTGCGACCTTGAGATTTCTGGTTATAGTCTACATGAAATTCGAGTTCTTTTTGGGTCAATTCTTTTGTTCTTCGATAGGGTTTATTCTAAGGTCATCCTATGACCATCATTAGTAATTTCTTATCAACCCTAATCATCAAATTCACTCCTCATGGTTCTCCTTGGGATTTTCTCAAGGAAATCACATAGATCATCATAGGTTGATATTGCCTATCTTCCATAGAAGTCTTATTCCTTAGAGTTTACATCTCCAGAGATACGTTTCATACCTTTGCCTGTGATAGAAAACCAATATCTTCTCAGCAAATTCTTCTCCTTAGGTTTTTCTTCTTCTCATTCTCTTCCTTCTCTTTCTTCTCTTTCTCTAGGGTTTACTAATGTTCTAAAAGAGTGAAAAAGGGCTGAGGGACGTCCTTTATATAGAGGAAAACTCTCCATATAAAGTCCTCTTTCAATTAGGAAGGCAATCCCTTAGTTTAGAAAAGTTTCTAAAACTCAGAGTCTGATCTGGGTTCTCATGGTCGATCATACGATCGCATAAACTATCGACCGTAGTGTCAAAATCATCAACCGTAGGGTTCTGGATTTGAGATTTTTGTTTCCTTCCTTATGGTCTACCATACCTACCCATGTATGCGACCTTAGGTATGTTTTTAATGTTGTTAACTCGATTCTCATACCTGGTTTGTGATCTATCTTCACACACTTGGTTCACTTGGTCTTGGAATGATGGGAAGACCTGGCACGACACAGTTAGGTTAAGTTAGTGGAGTGCGGGTGTTACATGCGCTCTGGACTTTTTTGGACTGGTGAGGACTACCCTAGTCACCGAGTGATAGTCATTCGAGGAACTGTCTACAAATAATATCCATGTCGGTGAAGCTTCCGTCTTCTGCTTTTTCTGCATTCATTCGTCATCTTCTTCTGCTAGCATCTTTTTGATGTCGGTTGTCATCGTTTGATTTTCTATAAGGAAATCTGCTAGTACTTGTGCTTTGATTGTCATTTCGGGTGGTATTGTATGTCAAACTCGCTGAGTTCGATGGCCCAATTTACCAATTGCCCCGAGATGTTAAGCCTAGCAAGTATCTTTTTGAGCGGTTTGTCTGTTAAGACTAAGATGATATGGGCTTGGAAGTAAGGTCAAAGCTTGCGTGCTGTAGAGACAAGTTCTAAGGCCAATTTCTCAACTGATTTGTATTTTGTTTCCACATCCAGAAGAACCTTGCTGACATAGTATACCAGCCGTTGAACTTTATCGACTTCCTTTATGAGAACGGAACTGATTGCCTCAGGGAAAACAATGAGATAAAGTTAGAGCTGATCGTCAACTTCTAGATAGGCGAGTAGGGGAGGTGACATCAAGAATTCCTTCAACTTGTCAAAATACTTTGGCATTCACAGTGTCCATTCAAATTGCTAAGCTCCTTTTAGGGTCTTAAAGAATGGAAGGCATCGGGTCCGCGCTCTTGACAAAAACCTGCCCCGGGCGGCTATGTGTCTTGTCAGTTCTTGGACCTGCTTGGACTTGATAGGAGGTGACAAATTCATTATAGCTTCTATCTTTGGTGGATTTGCTTTGATTCCTCTGTTGGAGACCATAAATCCCTAGAATTTACCGTTTCGGCCGTCGAAGGTGCATTTTGTTGGGTTTAGGGCGCATCTTATTCTTCCGTAATATCGTAAAAGCTTCTTTTAAGTCGGTTAAATGATGAGACGGTTGCTTGCTTTTGACTAAGAAATCATCCACATAGACTTCCATATTTCTGTCGATTTGATCGATGAACACCTTATTGATAAGTTGCTGGTATGTGGCACCAGCATTTTTGAGACCGAAGAACATGGCATTGTAGCAATACAAACCATTGGTGGTTATGAACGCAGTATAATTTTGTCAAGTTTGTACATTTTAATTTAGTTGTAGCCCGAATAAGCATCTAAAAAGGATAGCATGCCATGACCGGTGGTAGCATCAATTAGTCTATCAATTCTAGGGAGAGGGTAGCAGTCTTTAGGACATGATTTATTCAGGTCAGAGTAATCAATACAAATGCACCATTTTCCGTTGGTTTTCTTCACCATTACAACATTGGAGACCAATTGTGGGTACTTTACTTCTGTGAAAACCCAGCAGCGAGGAGCTTCTCTACTTTAGTCCTAATCGTGGCTTTCCATTCCGGTGCAAAGTTTCTCTTCTTTTGTTGTACCGGCTTACACGTTGGATCTATTGCAAGTCGGTGTTCCATCAAGTCACGCGGATGCCTGGCATGTCAGATGCCGACCAAGTGAAAACATCAAGATTGTTTCTAAGAAAGGTAACGATCACATCACGTCGCTCCTTGGGCAGTGAGGAGGCAACTTGGAAATACTTTTCGGGCTCATCCTCGTTGATGGGTATGCGGATCAGGTCTTCCACGGGAGATCCCCGCTCTTGCTCAATATCATCTCGAAGGTCTTCTATCTGAATCTCCCTTGTAAGGTTATCCTCGTGAGTCTCAAGGTCTGTTGCATAGCACTGACGAGAGAGCCTTTGGTTGACCTTACAACGCCCTTCCCCATAGTCTATAGGGAACTTCATTATCAGGTAGTAGGTTGAGATGCAAGCCCTTAGTAAGTTTAAACTGGGTCTTCCCAGGATGACATTGTGGCTGGAAGGTATGTCCACCACCAGATAAGACAGGGAGACAGTCGCTCTTTTCTGCTTGGTGCCGACTATTGTTCTAGGATTATGCCACTCTTGAATTTTACTGCATCGCCGGAGAAGCTGATCAAGAAGAATTTTGTAGGGCGCAGACGTTCCTCACTGAGATTCATCATCTTAAAGGCATGATAGTACATGACGTTGGTCGAGCAACCTGCCTCCATGAGGAATCATTTGACTTCATTGATTTTATCCATCACTATGGTTATGACTATGGAGTCTTCATGTGGAAATTCAACGTCGATTAGATCATCGTCAGAGAATGTTATTACATCCCCATTTTGGTATGGTGTAAAGGGATTGGATGATTGACACTCCACCCTGGTATAAAATTTTCTCCCAGTTTTTGATGTATTCCCTACAGCTGGGCCCCCAATGATGGCGCTTGAGTAGTGCTCGTACACTATTAGTTGGGTCTGGTAATAATCCTAGCTTGCGTATTCGCCTTCCTTCAGGGGTAGGAAATCATTCTGAGGAGGGGGTCCGACTTGCCGCAACGGTGGGCTTGTACTTCTTCTTGGTGTTGCGACATCCATCTGGTCCAAAGGTTGGTCACATGGCTTAGCCTGTAGTCGCAGGTGGGCAAGTTGCGGGGCCAAATAGGCAAGTCCCTCAGGGACTTCACAGGTCTTCGAGATAAGCTTCGACTTGTATCCCAAGTTGTTTCTTCTATAGTGGTTGGCCCCTAATTCCCGTTTCTTGTTGCGACCTCTCCGTAGTGAGGTGAGCTCAGTGCTCTTCTGGATAACTCCGATCCTTCCCTTCGGGTCGTCGATCTTGTTGAGGGGTGGCGACTCCTAGTCATTCCTTTCTGGTTCATTCCTAGCCCTGTGGGGTTGCTGCTGCTCAGCCTGGGTTTCTATATCCTCGGGCTGCTTTCCCTTTTGCTTGCCATTTACTTCTCGTGGCTTGTCAATATACTCGCGGATATGATCACATTTTATTAGATCCTTTATCGCATAGCGAAGGGTGCAGAATTTGTCCTTGTCAAGCCTGTTCTCATGATGATATCTATAGTATTTCTTTGATCTGTCTGTTCTTGGGTTGGGCCTCATAGGTGGTGGCATAGCCAGCTCGTATTGTGTACCTTTCAGGTTACGCAGCCCTTCTGACATTGGGATGGTGAGTTTAGTGAACTAACCCATATCCGGATCGACCCTAGCGACTTGCTTGCCAAGGAATCCATCTTTCCCAGTTCTTTGCTTCTTGGACTTATCGTTGGGTGCTGTGACTTGATCCTATATCTCTTTTTCTCATCGGACTTTGGATGTGTGAGAAGGAGGGCTTCATTCATTGCAGCATATTTTCTGCCCTGGTCATCAACAACATATGTTTGTGGGGACTTTTTGTAAAGTGACTTCAAGAGGTCTTTGTCCTTGATCCCACCTTGCAATGCCGTCATTTTGACTTTCGAACTGATCTTCTTGATTTCTAAGGCTTCTCGGTTGAATCTTGAGAGGTAGGCCTATGGAGTTTCTTTCGACTTCTGCTTTACATTGATAAGATTTGTTGAGGTTTTCTTTGGAGCCGTCTGAGTTTGGAAATGTTCAAAGAAGCGATTACTCAGTTGGTCGAAAGATTGAATGGAATTGGTGGGCAGGCTGTTAAACCAAAGGCGGCCGCCCGGCGTAGTGTTGACGGGAAGGCCCGACAAAGGATTGCATCTTCATATCTATGAAGCACCACCAAGGCTGAAAAATTGTCGAGGTGTAGTTGTGGGTCAGTAGTTCCATCATATGGGTTAACTTTTGGCATGAAGAAATGCTTTGGCCTTGGGACATCCATGATTTCCTTTGTAAACGCCATGTCGGCGCAATATTCTTTCTTTCTTAATGCCACGGCTAGGGCTGCCTGCTTCTTTTCCATTTCAACCATGTAGGCTTGTATGGCCGGGAATTGTTGTTTTAACTCGCTTTACGGGGTGTTCAGCCATGCTTCTTTTTTTGCGGCGCATCTTTATTCTGTAAGTCGGTAAGCAACGGCCTCTCTCTCCATGGGTCTAGCATCTACTTGATCTTGCGCCTTGTTTCGAGGTTTTCGACCACCCTTGCTCTCAGGATCTCCTTTCTTGCCTCGTTGTCCTCCTGACGAGTCTGAGCCAGTTGGCGACAGTGGAACATATTCCACGCCATTCTCATCATCGACCAGGTTGGGAAATTCCTCTTCTTCAAGCAGTTCTTGGCTCTAATGAGAAGTTCATTGCGGTGCGCAAATATTCATGGGGTGAGTTGGTATTTGTGGTAATTTGAATAACCTTGCTAGTTCTACGATCTGGGTCTTTAAAGAATTGAAATCGGCCATGGTGACGTATTGTGACGTAGGCTCAAGACCTGTAGGAGCATTTTCTTGAGGGGAATCTCGATCGGGAGAAGTATTTCCATCAACATTTTCAGTGGGGACCGGGTCTTGGCCTTGTCCCTCTGTCATATCATCATTTTGTGGAGGGTTGTCTTCGCAGGGATTGATATGAGTATGCCTAATCATTCTTCAAAGATAGATAGAATCTTAAATTCGGATCTTCAAGAAATTAGGGCCCCACGGTAGGTGCCAAACTATTGTGGCTGTTTACTGACTGGTACTTTAATCTGCGTTCTCCTACAAGATGGAAAGAGAAAATTGTTACAGAAGGAAAGGCCGTGATAGCCTAACGTCCTCTCCGACGATCAAGTCAGTGGTGAAGTCAACAGTACATAGCTTGAGAGGGTCAAGCTCCTTAGTCGTTGGGGAAGAAGACGAATTCAAGTAGGAACATAATTAGTTAGCTGAGAATTTGCGTTTTCTGAATATGTGTTGAGCGGCTTTTATAAATGTATAGAATCTTGAACATACTTGAGATAAAGCGTAGGAATAGCCGCCTAACCATCAAGAGTATCTCTAAGATTCAAGCATGACCGTAAGATTACGAACCAATGGCCAAGGTGCGTCAAGTCGCCTATCCCAATCGGTAAGATCATCATGGAACCTATTGCCGTGATGATTAAGAAGTCTTCCACACGTGTGATAGCCAAGGAGTAGTATAAGGGATGAGTTGAAGTGTTCAGTTATCAAGTCGCCAAGTAATCATCGGACTTGACATGTCGCCAAGTGTTGATGCGACTTGACATTCCACAGTAACTTGGGGGGAGTCCCAACTCGCAAGATGAAGCAACCTCCAAGTTGACGAGTTGACAATTAGAACCATCAAGACACGTGTTTTCCTTCTTATGTCATGAACCCATAAGACACGTGTCGCCCAATGGTTAGCGGGCGAACTATGGTATCAACATCCAATATAAGATATAAATCCCGATGAGACATCTAAATAAATCTTATTCATTGAAAAAAATCTCGACAGGACACATGACATCAACTGAAGACTGCTATCGGATGCCACCTTAGCAAACCATTATTAAGAAATATATTCCCCATGATCTTAGGATAAGCACAATAACAGAGTTATCTCATAGGTCGGCGACCATTGCAAAAATGCTTGAGCTTGAATCAAGGAACAGTTATAGGAAAGCCACCGTCAGATCATCATCTGACAGCCAAAAAGCACTTATATCCCCACACAATCCCTATAAAGGGAGAGATGTACTAACTTGCCTTATCCAACTATCACTATTATTAACGGAGGATTCCAACATGCCCTAAGATCCATGGAACTACCTAGATCATTCCAACAATCATGCCACTCCATGCCACTTCTATATATACATGCCAGAATGAAGGTACCCGAATCACACTTTGAATACTAATTTTCTCTCTCTTTAACTCTTGAGAATTGCTCGAATCTCACTCTACTGGAACTCATTTTCTTAGTCTACCATGTTCTATCTATTTGCTTTCTAGTTCTAATTTAGGCATCAGAGGGTTATTGAACCCCTCGCCCTCTTTTTTATTTATGCTTGAATCATTTATTAAGCAGCGAAGGAAAAAGAAGATTTACAACCGCCCAAAGAAGGCCACATCCTCCGCCCTCAATACTGGGAAGAGGATCAGCAACACCAAGAAACTCATCACTCTAAGCCCCACTGAGTCCTAATGTACAAGGAAGCCAAGAGGGGAGGGCCGGGGGGGGAGAGAGAGAGAGAGAGAGAGAAGAGCTCAAATTAAATTTCTCGAGGACCTCTCTTTTAATACAAGTAGCAATGATCTCTCTAGGTTTATATTTCAAATTAAAGATTTTATCATTTCACCCCCTCCAAATGTGGTAGACTGAGGCCCCCAATGCAAGCTTTGCCAATCTCCCATAATACTTGTCCTTCTTAAAGATCTTGCAGAACATAGTAGCTTCTTCCACAATCCCTTGCTCCCTGTATCTACCATGAATACACATCCTCCTAATCTCACCCCACACTTACTTTGAGAAGAGGCAAGAGAAGAATAAATGGCTGCCAGAATCAAAATCGGCCCAACAAAGAGAACATGATGGGCTGACTTCATTTGCTCTGAGATTGAGTTAATCACAGGTTGTGAGAGCCTTCCTCACACATCACCAAAGCGTGATTACATGCCTTGGGATGTTTTTAGGGAACCAAACAGAAGGGGTCCAACCTGGCAGAACAAGAGTAAGCCTGAGGGTATCCCAAGCTGTTCTTAAAGAGAATTGGTACATTTTCCCCCTTTAATCAAGCTAGAAAACCTAATCATCACTACCACCCCTGTCATAGGCCATTCTGGGGAATTAGGTGTGATATCCAAGTCATCCAAGAGACAAACTGAATCTTCCAGCGACCAACAACCAAAATAATCTACCAGTAAACCCCACAGTCTACACAAACAATATCAATAATAATCAAAATTAATTAATAATCATTATAGCGGAATAATAAGAGTTTCAACGAAATCATAATAGAGAATAAATGCTTCTAATGTTATCATTACATAATAAGTTAGTTATGTCTTGCAAATCGTCTCACAAGTAATATTCATATTACATATACCCTGTACTAAATAAATAAAGTAATTCAGAATAAAATACTATAGATAGACCAAACTGTATCTATCTACAGACACGAAAATCATGGAAGTAAGGCACTGACTTAGGTCCCATAAACATAGTATTTACAGGTACAGGCCTAGACATGACCCCTCAGTGGCCCTCTACCAAGAGAAGTGTCCTCTACATCAATAGCATCCATATCAGCCATCATAGAAGAAGTACCTATAACCAAAGCTAAAAAGATTTTGATATCGAGGGGTGAGCCCCCATCCCAGCTCAGCGAGAAGTCGAGTATCCAATCCAATCCTATGTAATAATTTATGAATGCAGTATAAAAGTAAATAAACAAGCAATTGTGAGTGGCAATCAAATGTATATGCAATCATGGTTAGCCTATACCCTAGCACACCCCATGAGTGAACCACACTTGATCCTGAGCACTCCTCGTAATGAATCAATGACACCCCTGACATGAGCACTCCTTGATGACCAGTGGCTTATCCATCTTTCACTAAAGCACAAGTTATTTGACCAAGTAAATGTATGATGCATGAGCATATTATAAATAGGTTATGCCCTAGCAGTGATCCCTGTTCCACTCCCATGGACTGATTGTGTCCCCATTAAGGTGCAACTGGCCATATGGCCATGTATCGTGCCTCTACACATTACATGATCATATACCCTATACACAAACACATCTATAGCCAATCAATCAATCACCCAACATGGCATGTGCATGCAATAAGTAAAACTATACTCCAGTAGGAATCCCTATTTTACTCCCATAGATTGACCGTGTCCTACTAGAGCATAAAGTGCTAACATGGTACGTATATCGTACTCCCATACTCTACACACCCATCATACATGGTCTCAATAAAGACTGCACCTAGCAGAGAACCCCAACTCCCTACTCCCATGGTTCTTCATATCTCCACTAAGGTACAGCTACTCCTAGCATGATTCATGAGATCACTTGTTACATGAACATACATGTGTGGCATCCCAATAAAGAACCCCAGATTTCTACTCTCGTAGATCACCTTGTCTCCACTAAGATACGAACACTCCAACATGGTACGCATGCCCTTACTCTGATACGTCACACACATCATCATACATGGTTATGCACACAATAACATCAATAACTACCCCCTTACAGAGACCTCAGATTCCTACTCCCATGGTTTACCGTGCCTCTACCAAGGTAAGAACAACCATCAATATACATAGTTATAGTTACATACAAATGCATGAATAGTATACATTTTATTGGATGACATGTTATAAAAGAAAAGTAACCATAAACACACAACAAGCACATGCTCAAACTCTACATGACCCAACCCCTCACCTGTAGACACCAAAGGTGCTGTTGAACCTTGAAGCAGGTAGAAGGCTTCGTCCACTACCCATGGTTGTCACACCCTAATTTTGAACCAACCAGAATGGTGTGATGAACCATCGATTGACCAACGGTTCAACCAGGATCTCGTATAGGCCGTGCCCATTCGATTAAATCAGATACAACCCATAAGCAAATTCAGAGTAAATAAATGATAGTGAAAGTCTTTAATACTAATGAACTGAGTATCTGACAGTGATAGCATAATTAAGTATCCAATTATCTCTAATATACCTCAAGACATAAAATAAAGTAAAATAATCAATTACATGTTCCCATAACTAAACAATTAAGCTAATAAAAAATACATGAGTTGCACTCGCATGACAAATCATGCGCATCTTCTTCAGCTTCTATGTCCATCGCAGCAATGTGTCCATACATCGGCGCATTCATATATTCTTCAACAGTAGGACCTGCATCAAGAACTAAAAATATTCGATGTCCAAAGGGTGAGCACATATCATGGCTCAGTGAGCAAACAAAACAATGCAATAAATATATGCAAGCATTCAATTCATATCTCTTTGGTCTGGTTTTTAAGTTTGCAATGTGCTATAGAAAGGTTTAGTGGCCGCCGCACCTCTATACACGAGTGTGTGAATGCACAGAATGGATCAAACATCATTGCTGTCCAACATGCACCCCCCATGGAATAGAGATAGAGCTAAAGTGTCCGGATCAAATACGCCAACACTTTCTCTTATGTCCTACCCATACCAACATGTAAGCCCCCAATTGCGAGGGCTGGCAAACTGGGCTCGCAACTAACCAATCCTAATGCCAAACAGTGTATCCAAGGCCTCACCCCAGCATCGCTCAATACATCCATAGAGATAGAGCTAAGGCCCCCTAGCAAAGTCAGAGACCACAAGGTCCGAGACCACCTCCCCTAATGCGATGTAATAGTTCGGCTAAGGTAATGGCGATACGACAATGTTAGTGGGCAAGATTTGAGTAGAGATAGTGCTAGAGTCTGGTGATGAGGTCAAAGACCACCATGCCACGTCCTCCCCCTGATGCTCCACTCGGATCCAACACACCAACATCACACATACATTCACACGCATATTCTTAGCATCATCATCATCATCATGTTATAAATGAACGAAATTAAATATGCATGAACAGTAATAACAAGAATATTGGATGACATGTGAGATGTACATTACATGCATACAAGCATAGAATCAATCATGGCATTGGACTCAATAAAGTAAACAGTTTATTATTATCCATTTAGTTTAGGTCTTGTTCCCTCACCTTTGATCATTGGTTTTTCCCCTTCTAAGCTTTGTAAATCACTTTTGGATCACTTGAAAACCTAATAAATTTATAGATTCTAAGTTAGAGTTCATATTAATTAATTATACTATTTAAATGTCCCATTTGGAATCAATCAGACCTCCAGAAGCTGAGTGGTCACAGGTGTGGTTGCACCTATGGTCTCAGTTTCGGCGACCACAGGGTGTGTGGTCCATACGTGTGGTGGCATATCATGCGACCACACCCTCCCTGGAAACTTCCCAAGGGTGTGTGGTCGACACATGTGCCTCGTGTGGTCGACCATAGCTGCGACGACATGAGTGTTTGGTCGACTTTCATTCTCAGTCTTATCCCTTCATGATTTGATTCCTTGAACCATCATTAGGGTCCTTCCTATGATTGATCTATGGCCTTAATTTAGTATTTTTCACAATCATCTACTCTAACCTACTCTTCATGGATATCCTTTGAGTTTTCATCTATGGGTCTCATGGTTGAGATCCTACTTTGAATCAATACTTCCTCCATGATCTATTCTAGGCATTCAACTAATGTAAGGGATGTTTTCATACCTTAAACTTGTTGAAGAATCAGAGCTCTCTCTGAAATTACTCCTCTTAGTCTTCCTCTTCAATTTTCCTTCTCTTCCTCCTCCTCTCTTTCTCTCTATTTCAGTTTGAGTTCTAAAAGTATGAAAGAGGCTAAGGGATGTCTTATATATAGAGGAAAACCCTCAATATAGAGTCCTACTTTGATTAGGAAAGAACCCCCTTCAGATTAGGAAGGTTTCCTAATTTTGGAGTAAAATAATCAATTATATGTTCCTATAACTAAACAATTAAGCTAATAAAAAACACAAGTTGCACTCGCACGACGAATCATGCGCATCTTCTTCAGCTTCTACGTCCTCGTAGCAACATGTCCATACATCGGCGCATTCATATATTCTTCAACTGTAGGACCTGCATCAAGAATTAAAAATATTCGACGTCAAAAGGGTGAGCACACATCATGGCTCAGTGTGAAAACAAAATAATACAACAAATATATGCATGCATTCAATTCATATCTCTTTGGTCTGGTTTTTAAGTTTACAATGTGGTATAAAAGGATTGGTGGCCGCCGCACCTCTATACACGAGTGTGTGAATCCACCCAATGGATCAAACACCATTTCTGTCCCACATGCACCCACCATGGAATAGAGATAGAGCTAAAGTGTTCGGATCAAACACCGCCAATACTTTCTCGTATGTCCTACCCATACCAACACGTAAGCCCCTATTAGCGAGGGCTTGTAAACTGAGTTCGCAACTAACCAATCCTAATGCCAAATAGTGTATCCAAGGCCTCAGCCCAGCATCCCTCAATACGTCCATAGAGATAGAGCTAAGGCCCCCTGGCAGAGTCAGAGACCACACAGTCCGAGACCACCTCCCCTGATGCCCTACGATGTAATAGTTCTGCTAATGTAAAGACGATACGACAATGTTAGTGGGCAAGACTTGAGTAGAGATAGAGCTAGAGTCTGGTGACGAGGTCAAAGACCACCATGCCACGTCCTCCCCCTGATGCTCCACTCGCATCCAACACACCAACCACACACATACATTCACATGTCTATTTCTAGCATCATCATCATCATCATGTTATAAATGAACGAAATTAAATATGCATGAACAGTAATAGCAAGAATATTGGATGACATGTGAGATGCACATTACATGCATACAAGCATAGAATCAGTCATGGCATTGGACTCAATAAAGTAAACAGTTTATTATTATCAATTTAGTTTAGGTCTTGTTTCCTCACCTTTGATCATTGGTTTTTCCTCTTCTAAGCTTTGTAAATTACTTTTAGATCACTTGAAAACCTAATAAATTTATGGATTCTAAGTTAAAGTTCATATTAATTAATTATACTATTTAAATGTCCCATCTAGAATCAATCAGACCTCTAGAAGCTGAGTGATCGTTGGTATGGCTGCGCCTGTGGTCTCAGTTTCTGCGACCACAAAGTGTGTGGTCCATACGTGTGGTGGCATATCATGCGACCACACCCTCCCTGGAAACTTCCTGAGGGTGTGTGGTTGACACATGTGCCTCGTGTGGTCGACCATAGCTACGATGACATGAGTGTTTGGTCGACTTTCATTCTCAGTCTAATCCCTTCATGATTTGATTCCTTGAACCGTCATTAGGGTCCTTCCTATGATTGATCTATGACCTTAATTTAGTATTTTTCACAATCATCTACTACAACCTACTCTTCATGGATTTCCTTTGAGTTTTCGTCTATGGGTGTCATGGTTGAGATCCTACTTTGAATCAATACTTCCTCCATGATCCATTCTAGGCATTCAACTAATGTAAGGGATGTTTTCATACCTTAAACTTGCTGAAGAATCAGAGCTCTCTCTGAAATTCCTCCTCTTAGTCTTCCTCTTCAATTCTCTTTCTCTTCCTCCTCCTCTCTTTCTCTCTCTTTCAGTTTGAGTTCTAAAAGAATGAAAGAGGCTAAGGGATGTCCTATATATAGAGGAAAACACTCTATATAGAGTCCTACTTTGATTAGAAAAGATCCCCCTTCAGATTAGGAAGGTTTCCTAATTTTGGAGTGAATTATACCATTGTGTGGTCGCACGTAGGGTCACAGGATCCGTCGACCACACGTCCCAAATCTGCGATCACATGTCCCAGACTCCTGTGGTCTCATTGTTCTGAGGTGTGGTCGACGACACCTATTTAGGTATGCGACCACATGTCTCAATTAGATGATTTATGGTTCGGTTTCTTCACGCACTTGATCCGCTTGGTTTGACCATGATAGGAAGACCTGATACAAGGTGGTAAGACTGGGTTAGTACGATACGGGTCTTACAACTCCCCCCTCTTATATAAATTTTGTCCTCAAAATTTGCACATACCTTTCGAGTCGAAAAGGTGAGGATATTGCTTTCGCATAACATTCTCTTCTTCCCATGTGATCTCTTCCATGTTTTGGCTCTTGCAAGTAACTTTAACATAGTAAATGTCATGGTTGCATAGACGTTGAACCTTCCGGCTAGTAATTTCAATTGGTACTACTTTGAATATCAAATCATCAGCTAGACCCGATGGATCCGCTGTTAGGACGTGTGTTGGATCTTGGATGTACTTTTCAGTAATGAGAAATGAAATACATCATGCACACATGACATGGATGGGAGTAGTGCTAACTGATACGTTACCTTCCCACGTCTAGCTAGAACTTCATAAGGTCCAATATACCTGGGACACAACTTTTGTCACACCCCAATTCTGATCCAACCAGAACGGTGTGAGTGAACCGTCATTGAACCAACGGTTCACACCAGGATCTCGAATAAGCCGTGTCCACCAGTACAAACCATTACACCTAACCACAATCAGAATATAAATAATATAGCGGAAGTCTTTAAAATAGAATGAACTGAGTATCTATTGTTAACTTAAATAAGTATCCAATTATTCAAGCCCAAACATAAATAAATATCTTTTACATCTCTTTAATATCAAACGAAAATAACTGAGACGAATAAATAAAATCCGATCATAAGTACACGCAGAAAGGGCACTCGCATGAAGCGTCATGCTCGTCCTCTCCTGCCTGTACATCCAATGCAGCAACACCACCATATGTCGGAGCGTTCATGTAGTCATCCACAATGTAACCTGCATCAACATCTAAAACAATGTATATACAAAGGGTGAGCACACAACTTAGCTCAGTAAGACAATCAGACAGTTTCACAATATTATGCATAAGTAACAATCAATTTTATGCGGTGGTCTGGTTTTAAGTTTGCAGTGTGCTATAGAAAGGTTTGGTGGCCCCCGCACCTCTATACACGAGTGTGTGACACCTCATGGATCACACCCCCATTGGCCCACATGCACCCATCATGGAATAGATATAGAGCTAAGATACCCCCGTACCTCCCCTGATGCTTCACCCATACCAGTACCTAAGCCCCTACTGGCCAGGGCTCGCAAACTGGGCTCGCAACTAATCAATCCTATATGTCATCAATGTATGCTCTATCCCAGCACAGCCGTCTACGGCATAGAGATAGAGCTAAGGCATTCCCACACCTCCCCTGATGCCCTATCCACAACTAACCCACTAGGATAGATACATAACACAGGTAGACCCTATCCCAATATAACTCCCTACGACATAGAGATAGAGCTAAAGCATCGTGGACAAGCCAGCGTCGACTCGGAGACTACAGTGCCACATAACCATGGCCAGGCCAACATCAATATCGGAGACCACCGTACCACGACCTTCCCCTGATGCCCCACCCGTACCAAGCATGTTAAGACAGAATACTACAAAAGGTGCTAGTGTGAGGAGCGATCCCAAGCCCATGCCCCACTCCACACACGAACGAAAACAATCACATGCATAACAATCACATCTTATCAATTCATGAACCATAATAATAACTGGAAGTAAAGGATGGCTTGTGAATATACACAAACATCACATCATATATAATTAATGATTAACAACGATTTACTGTCCATAAATTATTAGGTTTAGGTCAGATTCCCTTACCTGACGCTCGTTTGTTAGCTTGCTCCACATCGCAAGATCCAAATGGGAAGTTACAAAGTCCTACAATATTATTAGGGTTTCATTAGAATATATTGTTTAGGGTTTCATGTTGGTCGGAAACCAACATAGTTACAAAATACCCTCACAGAGCTGACCGGTGGCATATACCGGTCGCAGCTCTGTGGGAAAGACTGGCGACCGGTATGGTCAGCCGGTCCCCACAGACCAGCCTCCCGAGGGATACCAGTGGCAACATACCGGCCGCACAGTGTGCAACCGGTATAGTCGACCGGTATGTCTCCGGAAGACCATACATGGGTTTTTCGACTACCGTCGATCATCCTCCATGGATTTGCAAGGTTTCTCCTATCCATTCTAAGTCTAATCTTGGAGTTAGAGTTATCCCCAACTCATTCAAGTCTTATTTCGATGAATATCATCTCGGAACTCAAATCTAGGGTTTGACGGCAACTTAGGGTTTATTGGCCAATTTAGGGTTTTAGATCAATTCCTACTTCGCAAGGTATTGATCCACCCATATAGCTAACATAGGGTAAGAAGATTGCTTCAAACACTTACCGTTGACTGGCGTAGAGTGAGCGTCGTCAAACGGTAATGGCGACACCTTCTTCTTCTTCCTAGCTCCTTCTCCTTTCCAACCTCCTTCTCTTCTCTAGAGTTTGTGAGAGTTTATGAAAAGGATTTGAGGAGGTCTAAGGGTGTATTTATAGGCTAGAATTACGGTTTAGTAACCCTATTAGGATTAGGAAAGTCTTAGGATTCGAAATCAGGAAGGTGGGACCCTCTGAAGTAAATTTCCAGATTTCCACACTTAGCTACGCAGACCTGACCGGTCGACCGGTACCAAAACCGGTACCATCGACCGGTCAACATAAAATCATGTTGATTTGATCGCCTTTGGTCCGATTTCATACCTGTTTGTCATCCGCTCGTCCCGTCTGGCTCGGTGATGATCGAAAGACCTGCCACGACATAAAACCAAGGTTTAGACCGGGTTTACGGAGTGCGGGTCTTACAACTCCCCCACCCTTAAAAGAAATTTAGTCCCGAAATTTGCATATAGGTTTCACAACTCCCCCACCCTTAAAAGAAATTTTGGCCCCGAAATTTGAACGTACCTTGATCGTCGAAAAGGTTAGGGTACTCCTTCCTCATCGCGCTCTCCTCTTCCCAGGTAATTTCCTCCACATTTTGGCTTCTCCAATGCACCTTCACATAATGGATGTCCTTGGTTCGAAGTTGCTGTACCTTTCGACTTGAGAGCATCACAGGAACCACTTCGAAAGTTAAGTCTTCAGTCAAGTCTGGGGGATCAGCAGTCAAGATGTGCAATGGATCTCTGACATACTTCTTCAGTAATGATACGTGGAACACATTATGAACACTGGACATAGATGGTGGTAGAGCCAATTGATATGCTACATTACCACGTCGGGTCAATATCTCATACGGTCCCACATACCAGGGGCAAAGCTTCCCCTTTTTACCAAACCGTTTCAGGCCTCGCACCGGTGACACCTTCAAGAATACTTTGTCACCCACTGTAAACTCCAGATCTCGACGTCGATTATCCGCATAGTGCTTCTGTCGAACTTGAGCTGTCTTTACTCTCTCCTGGATCTGATCAATCACTCGGAAAGTTTCTTCAACGAACTCCGGACCTACAATTCTTCTTTCTCCCACCTCGTTCCATAACAGAGGTGTACGACACTTCTTCCCATAGAGTGCTTCATATGGGGCCATCTGAATTGTAGCCTGATAACTGTTGTTGTAAGAAAACTCGATAAGTGATAGCTTCTCATCCCAAGTTCCGTTGAAGTCTATTGCACAAGCTCGGAGCATATCTTTTAAAATTTGAATAGTTTTCTCTGACTGTCCGTCCGTCTGAGGGTGAAAAGCTGTACTGAACTTCAACTTCATTCCCATAGCTTTCTGTAATCCTTCCCAGAACTTTGATGTAAAACGGAGATCTCTGTCAGATACTATACTCTCTGGAACGCTATGAAGTCTGACTATATTATCAACATATAACTTGGCCAGTTTCTCCATGGTATACTGAGGTCTGACCGCAATAAATCGGATTGTCTTGGTGAGTCGGTCGACTATAACCCAAATTGCATCCACTGACCTTGGTGTCAAAGGTAGGCCAGTGACAAAATCCATGGTAATGCAATCCCACTTCCATGCAGGTTTTGGTAATGGCTGTAGCAAACCCGCGGGTCTCTGCCTTTCTTCTTTAACTTGTTGACAATTCAGACACTGGAACACGAAACGAGCTATATCAGCTTTCATACCCCTCCACCAATATAATCTCCTTAAGTCATGGTACATTTTGGTACTTCCTGGATGTACCGAATATGGAGTGTAATGAGCTTCAGTCATAACTCGATCTTTGATATTGCAGTCTTCACTCTCAGGTATACATAACCGTCCACGATACCTGAGTACCTTGTCTGAATCTAAGGTAAAGTCAGGATTGCTCGTACCCTTCTCTAAGTCTTCTTGTGTCTTGAGATGAGGATCCTGTAGGATTGCTACCTTGACTTCATCAACTAGATCCGATGAGATCTTCAAAGATGCGAACATCATGGTGAACTTATGAATTAAGCCTTGCTCAACTGGATCTTCTGCAGTCTCTATAATATACTCTTCATCACCTTCGAGGCTGCGGCACCTAATGCAACATTTGCACTTGGTCCTTCCTCAGGTTTCGATGCCCACTTTCTGCTTAAGGCGTCAGCCACAACATTTGCTTTACCTGGATGGTACTGGATGTCACAGTCATAATCTTTTAACAATTCCAACCATCTCCTCTGTCTCATGTTCAGATCCTTCTGAGTGAAAAGATAAGTTAAGCTCTTGTGATCTGACTTAATCTGAAACTTCTCACCGTATAAGTAGTGTCTCCAAGTCTTGATTGCATGTATAACCGCTGCTAGCTCCAAGTCGTACGTAGGATAGTTTTTCTCATGCTCCTTTAACTGTCTTGATGCGTAAGCAATCACCTGTTCTCCTTGCATCAATACACATCCAATACCCAACCCTGAAGCATCCGTATATAAAGTAAATGGTACGCTTGGTTCTGGTATGGTCAAAATAGGTGTAGAGACCAGTCTTGACTTCAAAGTCTGAAAGCACTTCTCGCCCTCATCTGTCCATATGAATTTCTCCCCCTTCTTGGTCAATCTGGTGAGTGGAACAGCGATCCTGGAGTAGTCTTCCACGAACCTTCTATAATAACCAGCCAACCCAAGGAAACTACGAATCTCCGCCACAGATTTTGGTGCTTCCCATCCTACTATAGCAGCTATCTTACTTGGATCAACCTTGATACCGTCTTCAGATACAACATGGCCCAAGAAGGCCACTTCCTTCAGCCAAAACTCGCACTTCTTGAACTTAGCATACAGCTTCTCTTGTCTCAGCTGTTGTAGGGCTGCTCTCAAGTGTGCTGTATGAGTCTCCATGTCCTTAGAGTAGATCAATATGTCATCGATGAATACGATGACCGAAGTGTCCAACATATCATGAAACACTCGGTTCATCAGTTCCATGAACGACGCTGGAGCATTGGTCAACCCGAAAGACATAACTAGAAACTCATAATGTCCATACCTCGTCCTGAAAGCAGTCTTCGGAATATCTTCGGCCTTGATCTTCAGTTGGTGATACCCCGATCGGAGATCAATCTTCGAGAAAACCTTTGCACCCTGCAATTGATCGAACATATCATCGATTCTAGGCAAAGGATACCGGTTCTTGATAGTCAACTTGTTCAGTTCACGGTAGTCAATGCATAGCCTTACACTTCCATCCTTCTTCTTGACAAAAAATACCGGTGCTCCCCAAGGCGATGTGCTAGGTCGTATGAAACCCTTATCCAATAATTCTTGTAATTGGGTCTTCAACTCCTTTAACTCGGTAGGGGCCATCCTGTATGGTGCTTTAGACACCGGCCCCGAACCTGGCATAAGGTCTATTACAAACTCTGTAGCCCTGTCCGATGGTAGACCTGGAAGCTCCTCTGGAAATACATCTGGGAACTCTCGAACCACATCTATATCTTCCATCTTGTGTGATCCGCTGTGATGTCGACTACAGATACTAGATACCCCACTCCCCCTTTCTCTAAGCATCGCTTGGTTTTTAGGGCGGAGAGGATCAACTTCCGCTTCCTAGATAGCTTGATCCCAGTGAAGCTATAATCCTTTCCCTTTTTGTCTGTAAGCACAAGCTTCCTTTCACCACATAATAGGATAGCTGAATGATGGCCTAGCCAATCCATTCCCAAGATGACATCAAAGTTTGCCATCTCGAGTAGTACCAGACTTGCTTCTAAGTCTCGGCCCTCAATACATACAGTACATGGTCCATAATATTCGATTAAAGCCACTTCGAATCCTAGTGGAGAGCGAACTATCAAGATTGGGTTCAAATGCTTGATCGATAACTCCATTCGCTTTCCAAAAGAAATAGAAACAAAGGAGTGCATGGCCCCAGAGTCAAATAGTACTCTGGCAGGTATACCAGCTACATTTACAATCCTTGGAATTTTATTATCCCTTAGTTCTACATGCGCATACACACAATGAAAATTAGTAAGCCAAATAGTAAGGAATAGAGTCATACCAGTGACCACATCAGGTGATGCAGCTGCCTCTTCAGTGGTGACCGCATAAACTCTTCCTTACTGGGGAGGTTGCTTCTTAGGTAGAGTGCAGGTCCTTGCAATATGACCCACTTGCTGACAGTTGAAACATTTGATATTCGGGTTGAATCCGGCGTTTTGTGGCACAGGGGGTGCCGTATTGTTCCTCGCGGGTACTGTAGCGGTCTAAGCCCTGTATGGGCGGATGGGTCTACTGTTACCGCCACCCGAACTCTCAATAGCGGGTCTCTTCACTCCCCTGTTCTGGGTGTAGAAGCTGTCCCTCTGACTGGACTCTATCACCCTCGCAACCTGCACAGCCTCATTGTAGATCTTCTTGTCCAAACCCAATATGTGCTCTCTGATGCTCCCACGTAGTCCCATGGTGAACCTACGTGTCTTGGTCTCTTCTTCTTGCATACTTGCTGGTGCGAAGAAGAATAGCTCTTCGTACCTCTGCTGATAAGCATCCACGGTCGACTGAGACTGTTGCAAATTAAGGAACTCCTTCTCCATTTGATCTCTGAAGCTCTTTGGAAAATACTTATCGAAGAAGGCAGCTTTAAACACTTCCCAATCCACCAGTGTATACTTAGTCTCCAGATATGCCCGTGTAGAATTCCACCAAGCATTTGCATCTTCTTTCAGCATGTGAGTGGCAAACACACTCACATCTCTGCAACCCACTGTGCTGGCCACAATGGTTTCCCTGTCCTACCAGTGAATGATGAAGGCTTCAACTTCAAGAATTTGTCCACTGCCCTACTCAGATCGTGCTGTCCCTGTGTGTTCATTCCGTACCATGGTGGTGGATACGGATAGGCTCCCGGGTAAGCTGAAGGTGACGGAAACTGATGCGGTGGTGGTACATTTGGTGCTTGGCCCATCGGCCTTGGGCTACCCTGCATCGGCTGTGAAGTATTTTTCTCTCCAGACTCAAGCGTATCTCCAGTGGGAATAGAACCCGGTGGCCAGAGCATCTTCAGTATCTCGCTCAGGAATTCTTTCTGCTGAGCTTGCATCTGATAGACCAGGTTTGTAACAATGGTCTCAGAATTCCTGTGAGGTGGGCCAGGTAAATTTGTCGGTACCTCTGGAACCTATTCTTCCTCAACTTCCGGGCTTGGCTCTCTAACATGGCCTTGCTCGACCTGTTCTTCTTCTTCAAGGCGCATCCTAGCTATGTCAGGGGTGTACCCATCTCATTCAACACCAACCAGCTGGCCGACTTTCTAGGGGTTCCAAACGATGGAGACCTAGTGTATTGCCCTCCCAAAGCGAAGGACTATCTGACTGAGGATCTGCGCCGAGAGATAGCAGATCAGATACTAAACCTCGGAGCTCCTATGAAGGCGGCTAGCTTGAGACCTGTACCTCGGGTATACAATCGCATCATTCAGCACAACATCGTGCCCCAAAGCGGCCACTATAGTGAGTTATCCCAGCTCACTCAGTACTTACTTATTGCGTCTGCATTGGAGAGCGGGTCTCTCTCCCTTACCTCATCATCAGGACCATGCATCAGGCGACCCTGGCCGATCAAGCCAGTAACCTTCCATACGGTCGTCTCATTACCTTCCTGTTACGTCGCCTGGGCGTGAGCATGAGAGGCGAGGTGACCGTTGAGGATACTATGACGTTCGACATAGACTGGGACGCCATTCAGAGGATGCAGATGGTTGACCTGCCCATTAGCGATGACGAGTTGGAGGCTCGCCCTCGCCCACTTGGGAGGGTAGCAGCCGCAGCAGCAGCAGCAGCAGCCAATGCGGCCTATGCAGCCAAGCTCGAGCGGGATGATGACGAGGATAGAGCCAAGGGTGTACCAGTGTCAGCTCCACAGCCTACACCTGCAGCACCACCATCTACCTCTACAGCTGGACCATCTCAGCCTCCCCCTGACCCGGTGTTGAGTATGTTCACTGAGATCAGGGACACCCAGAGGGTCATCCTAGAGTCTCAGCAAGAGATGGGTCAGGAGTTGGGATGTCTGGCTCGTAGCCTACGGGTGACTCAGGACCAGGTACATTGGCTTAGGGTCGCTTACGAGCGTGATTATGATATAGCAGACCCTATTCCTCCTAGGCCCCCTACCCCATGATTGTCCCCCCATTATTTTCTTCTCTTTTGATTGCTCATATAACAGGGTAACTGTCTGGTTTGTGGACTGTACCCTGTAGCACTATTTCATTAGCTACATTTTTCTTATTTAATGAAAGTTTTTATATTTTACCTAACTAGTGTATGTGCACATGTTAAGTTCCATATTTAGAATAGTACATTATTCTCTTTCTTAATTAGTCTCAGGTATCAAACAATGCTTAGGGTGTATTTGTATTAAGATTTTTAAATTTCCTAACTCAGTTCATCGACTTAGTTAGGTGCAATATGGTCTGTGGACAGAGCCCGAGGGCTCTGATACCAAGTTGTCACACCCCAATTTTGATCCAACCAAAACGGTGTGAGTGAACCGTCATTGAACCAACCGTTCACACCAGGATCTCGAATAGGCCGTATCTACCCGTACAAACCATTACACATAACCACAATCAGAATATAAATAATACAGCGAAAGTCTTTAAAATAGAATGAACTGAGTATCTATTGATAACTTAAATAAGTATCAAATTATTCAAGCCCAAACATAAATAAATATCTTTTACATCTCTTTAACGTCAAACGAAAATAACGGAGACGAATAAATAAAATTCGATCACAAGTACACGCAGAAAGGGCACTCGCATGAAGCGTCATGCTCGTCCTCTCCTGCCTGTACATCCAATGCAGCAACACCACTATACGCCGGAGTGTTCATGTAGTCATCCAGAGTGTAACCTGCATCAACATCTAAAACAATGTATATACTAAGAGTGAGCTCACAACTTAGCTCAGTAAGACAATCAGACAGTTTCACAATATTAGGCATGAGTAACAATCAATTTTATGCGGTGGTCTGGTTTTAAGTTTGCAATGTGCTATAGAAAGGTTTGGTAGCCCCCGCACCTCTATACACGAGTCTGTGGCACCTGATGGATCACACCCCCATTGGCCCACATGCACCCATCATGGAATAGAGATAGAGCTAAGATACCCTCGTACCTCCCCTGATGCTCTACCCATACCAGTACCTAAGCCCCTATTGGCTAGGGCTCGTAAACTGGGCTCGCAACTAACCAATCCTATATGTCATCAATGTATGCTCTATCCCAGCATAGCCGTCTACGACATAGAGATAGAGCTAAGGCATTCCTACACCTCCCCTGATGCCCTATCTGTAACTAACCCACTAGGATAGATACATAACGCAGGTAGACCCTATCCCAACATAACTCCCTACGGCATAGAGATAGAGCTAAAGCATCGTGGACAAGCCAGCGTCGACTTGGAGACCACAGTGCCACATAACCATGGCCAGGCCAACATCAATATTGGAGACCATCATACCACGACCTTCCCCTGATGCCCCACCCGCACCAAGCATGTTAAGACAGAATACTACAAAAGGTGCTAGTATGAGGAGCGATCCCAGGCCCACGCCCCACTCCACACACGAACGAAAACAATCACATGCAGAACAATCACATCCTATCAATGCATGAACCATAATAATAACTGGAAGTAAAGGATGGCATGTGAATATGCACAAACATCACATCATATATAATTAATGATTAACAATGATTTACTGTCCATAAATTATTAGGATTTCATGTTGGTCGAAAATTAACAACGATTAACATCACATCAGATTCCCTTACCTGACGCTCGTTTGTTAGCTTGCTCCACGTCGCAAGTTCCAAACGGGAAGTCACAAAGTCCTACAATATTATAAGGGTTTCATTAGAATATATTGTTTAGGGTTTTATGTTGGTCGAAAACCGACATAGTTACAAAATACCCTCACAGAGCTGATCGGTGGCATATACCGGTCGCAGCTCTGTGGGAAAGACTGGCGACTGGTATGGTCAGCCGGTCCCCATAGACCAGCCTCCCAAGGGATATCGGTGGCAACATACCGACCGCACAGTGTGCAACCGGTATGTCTCCGAAAGACCATACATGGGCTTTTCGACTGTCGTCGATCATCCTCCATGGATTTCCAAGGTTTTTCCTATCCATTCTAAGTCTAATCTTGGAGTTAGAGTTATCCCCAACTCATTCAGGTCTTATTTTGATGAATATCATCTCGGAACCCAAATCTAGGGTTTGACGGCAACTTAGGGTTTATTGGCCAATTTAGGGTTTTAGATCAATACCTACTTCGCAAGGTATTGATCTACCCATATAGCTAACATAGGGTAAGAAGATTGCTTCAAACACTTACCATTGACTGGCGTAGAGTGAGCGTCGTCGAACGGTAATGGCGGCACCTTCTTCTTCTTCCTAGCTCCTTCTCCTTTCCAACCTCCTTCTCTTCTTTAGAGTTTGTGAGAGTTTATGAAAAGGATTTGAGGAGGTCTAAGGGTGTATTTATAGGCTAGAATTAGGGTTTAGTAACCCTATTAAGATTAGAAAAGTCTTAAGATTCGAAATCAGGAAAGTGGGACTGTAAGACCCATGTCAAACTAACCCGGTCTTACCACCTTGAACGAGGTTTACCCATCATGGTCGAGTCAATGGACCAAGGGTGTGAAGGAGAGCGAGATCCCAGGTATCAAATCGACCCAAAAACACTTAAAATAGAGCAAGGGTCGCATACCCAGCTAAATAGGGTCGACCCTCTCAAATTAGAAACTCAGACCCTAGAAAATGGACAGAGGGTCGGACAGTGTCAGACCACAGGGTCGATGGGATCATCGACCCTCTAATCGACCCTCACTTACCGCCGAAACTGAAATTAGGAAACTTCCTAATTTTCGATTGGGATTCTTTCCAAATTTCAATGGGACTATTATAGGACATTCCACTCTATTTAAAGGACGTCCCTAAGCCACTTTCACTCCTTTCACAACCCTAATTGAATTGAGAGAAAGAGAGAAGAAGGAAAAGAGGAAGAAAAGAGGCAAGGAAGAAGGCTTAGCAAAAAGGAGAAGAATTTTCAGGGAAAAGTAATCTTCTCAGGTACGGATACTAATTCTATGAGTTTTTACAGACCTTAGGTTAGATATGGTTGAGTGTAGGATTTCGGAGAAACCCAAACCATCCATCCATGGTTAGGTTTTCATGGAAAACCCTAGGAGAATGCATGAAAGCTATTTAAGAGGATGAATCATGGTTTCAGACCATGGAATGACTGTTTAATGGAATGTGGAAGCAAGCCATAGGACCCCAAGAATGAATTAAAAACTGGAAATTGGACCTGATTGCACAGAGGGTCGCACACAGGGTCGATAGACCCATCGACCCTATGCACCCTGACCATCGACCCTCAGCATTCGGGAAGTTCAGACAGAGGACAGGGTCGATAGACCCATCGACCCTATGCATTCTGAGCATCGACCCTCTGATCGACCCTCAGATAACAGTATGGTTTATAAATTCGGAATTAATTCTAATTAAATTCCATCAACTTGGTTAGGTTTTCTAGCATTATAATAACACTGTAGAGGTGATTCTAAAGCTTGGAAAAACATCCTATAGCAAACTAAGGTGAGGAACCTTAACTCCAAACTAAATTGGTTAATAATAAACTATTTTCTATTTCTTGAGTCCTATGCTATGTTTGATTCTATGCGAATATGATTGTTATGTGCATACAGCATGCCATCCAATATTTCTATTATTTTTTCATGCATATTTACTTTATTGTTTATAACATGATGATGATGATGATGATAGGAATATGCATGTGCTTCTATGTGTGTGGTTGATGTGCTTGATGCGAGCGAGTATTAGGGGGGGTGTGATGAGAACGTCAATAAACGTTAACCTTTGGCGGGTCTCAACACTTTAGCTCTATCTCTAACTCAAGTCTTGTGCATTGGCATCGTCGTATCGTCATTACCTTAGCGAAACTATTATGTCGTAGAGTATCAGGGGAGGTGGTCTCGGTCCTTGTAGTCTCTGACTCTACCGGGGGGCCTTAGCTCTATCTCTATGGACATTCTGAGGGATGCTGGGGTGTGGCCTTGGATACACTGTTTGACATTAGGATTGGTTAGTTGCGAGCCCAGTTTGCAGCCCTCGCCAACAGGGGCTTACGTGTTGGTATGGCACTATATAGCAATAAACGTAACCTTTATTATATAATGTTCATGATTGGGTGCATGTGAGTTGACGATAAACGTGATCTTTGGGTAACATCACACACTCGTGTATAGAGGCGGAGTCAATAAACGCGACCTTTGGCTACCTCAACCTTTCTATTGCATATTGCAAACTTCAAACCAGACCAAAGATATAAATTGATGTGCATGCATATGTAATGTTGCATTGTTTTGGCTACTCACTGAGCCGTGTTGTGTGCTCACCCCTCGACGTCGAATATTTTTAGTTGATGATGCAGGTTACACAGTTGAAGACTATATGAACGCGTCTGCGTACGGGAATATAGCAGCAATGGACGCTGGAGCCGAAGATGAAACACACGACTCCTCTTGCGAGTGCAACTCGTGTGTATTTGATTAGATATTTTTATAGGTTCCTTTATTGGATTTATAAGACATGTATTTGGTATTTAAATATTTATGTCTCAGTTGAAAACAGAATAATTCGCTATTAAATTTATGATATCATTTTAGTTGCTCAGTTCATTTTATTATAGATTTTCTGCTATTGTGTATTACTCTGATTATGATTATGGATGTGTGAAAGTTTGGATAAAACGGGGATAGCCTATTCGAGATCCTGGTTGAACCGTTGGTTATTTAGTGGTTCATCACACCATTCTGAAATGTGTAGAATTGGGGTGTGACAACTTGGTATCAGAGCATCTCAGGCCTTGCCCGCTGAACTATCATACATTCACAGCAATAGTGAACTGAGATAGGATAAAATAAAAACAGTAATATTAACACATTATAAGCACAAGTGATGATTGAGACCGAATTTAAAAAGAGAATAATACATCTATTAAAAGGAGAAACAAGTTGACATACAATGAGAGCGAAACAAAGTGTAAATATATATCTAAAGCATAGTACAGTCCACAACCCAGACAGTTACTCTGAAGTACAGGAAAAACAAAAAGTACAATCAGGAAGCGGGAGGCGAAGGAGGAGGTGGAGCCTCACGATCTCTGTCGTAGTCCTCAGCATAGACTCTGGTCAACTAGACTATCTGAGTCTGGGTCGTCTGCAGACTAGCTGTGAGATTGGCTACTCTCCTATCAGTCGCACGTTGGGTCTCCAACAGCTCATCCACTCTCATGCGCTGAGCATCTAGCAACTCCTCCATCCTCTGGTCCGATCGGCACTGAGTCTCTCTGAGCTCGCGCAACATCTCCATCATATCAGAAGACGGATGCGAAGGACCAGCCTCATGAGAAGGACCAGTCTCAGGTACAGAATCCGCCGCATGCGAAGTATCGACTCCAGCCGCATGTGTAGGTGAAGGCGGGGGTATCGCGTTGACGTCCATGTACATACGATCATCATCGTCGAAGGGATCCACCTGAGCTCTAGCAGCAGCAGCAGCCTCAGCATCAGCCACCTCAACCCGAGTGTGAGGGCGCACCATCGCGTTCCTCTCATCATCGCTAACTTGAGCGTCTCGAAGTCCCATCTTGCATATAGCCTCCTAATCTAGAGGCGATGAGAAGGTCTTCTCCTGAATCTTCTCATCTACCAGGTCAACCCCCAGACGAATCAACAGTGTGGTGATCATACGTCCATAGGGTAGATTACTCCTATGACCGGACAATGTAGCACTGATCATCGTCCGCATGATGATGTAAGGAAGATAGACGGGCTGATGAGTGCATATACTGTAGATAAAAAACTGGGTCAGCTGAGACACCCTCTCATAATGCCCACTCTGCGGGATCAGGTTATGCTGAATGATCCTACAGAATACCCGTGGAGCCGGACGCAAGTAGCACGCTCTCATCTGCCAGCGATCGGGCTGTAGTAACTGACTATCAATCTCGGCCCGCAACCACATCTCAATAAAGTCGTGCTCACCAGGTGCACAGTACACCATAGGACCATCATAAGGAATGCCCAACAGGTCGGCCAACTGCCGATAATCAAAGGAAATCTGCACCCCTTTGACGTAGCTAATGATGCGCAACTCCTGACCAAGCTCCACATCGTTGTGGTTTCCCACAATCTGAAGGTTACAGTAGAACTGGCGCACTAACTCTGGACGTGTGCACGCGTCGTATGTGATGACAGGGAGCCACCCCATATCACCAAAAGCTCTCTCAACGTTAAACAAGGCTAGCTCAGCCAAGTTCACCATACGACCCCCTTCCACCTTTTTGCCTGAGTAATAGGCATACTGTGCCTCGGCTTCATTGGAGCGGAAGAGAAGCGGATCACGAACCCTGGGTACTTTGGTACGAACCATAGTATCTGCAGATAAGAAAGAAAAAGGAAAACAAGGAGTTAATAGGATAAAAATTTAAAAATCGGGCATTATAACGACGTAAGTTGGTCAAAAGCCTCACTTTTCACCCATACAAGTGGGCAGGAGCACTTACGTAAGTTCCAACACATCACACAATAGTTAAACAGAAGGAAATGGTAACTGACAAGGTCCAATTTGAAGAAATTTCAAGAAATCAAAAAATTTCAACAAATTAGGGCAAAAAGAGAAAAATTTAAGTTTCTCGATAACCAACCGATGAAACTCAAAAATTTTTGAGGGCTTTCGTTCCTCAAGACACCAACAACAAAAGCCCCCAATAAAAATCGAATTTTTACGGTTGAAAAAAGTTTACTTTGAAAAATACAAGTTAAATGAGCAAAAACCTAGAAATAAAAACCTAAAAATAGGTAAAGTTGGGAAAGTATACCTGTAGAGGTGATGTGGATGTCGAAACTCGGACTAAGAATGATCCACAACAGTGAAGTAGCACTGTAGCAACTCGGAGAGAAGAGACGAGTCGAAACGGGAGGGAAATAATAGAAAATGACCCAAAATCGGACTTTAAAAATCTGATTTTTGGTCGAGGGTCGGACAACTCGACCCGGGGCCATCGACCCCTCTGATCGACCCTCTAATCGACCCTCTGCTCTCGGGAATCTGACAGAAACTACAGGGTCGGACATTAAGGATCTGACATACCATTGACCCTCACCATCGACCCTGTACAGAAAAGACAGTATTGTTTTTTATAAAATGAGCTCGAATTGGAATTGATTATTGGTTAACGTGCCTACACGACATATACATGATTTCTCACCTATTTTGATAATTTTCAGGCACCACCAATCATCGAAAAGAATTATGTCTGGACGTAGAGTTACCCGACAGACCCGAAACACAGTCCCACCACCACCACCGGCGGATGAGACTAGTCAAGAGAACAATTATGCACGGGGTAATCCCAAACCGGCAAACCCTACAAATTTACCACCACCACCACCAGCTAATAACGGTGGTGATGAATCCGGCACAACAACTACAACAAATGCAACACGCACAAGCTCAAATGCAGGTTGCAATGGGAGTTATGTTTCAAGCCACTCGGGCTGCAACCATGCACCCGGGCAAGCTAGTGTAGCACCAATGGGTAATCACCCAGCTCAACGAGACACCTCAACAACCGGCTGCACCAATTCCGGTGCAAGTCCCGAAGCAGCCCAAGGGAACTATCAGTATCCACACTATATGTTTGGGGCAAACCCCCAAAACCAACTGGATCACTCCCGACTAGTAGAGAGATTTCTGAAGATGAAACCTAAGGAATTCAACGGTAAACCGTCTGATCCATTGTGGCCAGCACACTGGATAGACGAGATGGAGAGAAATTTCCTTATGATGACTATTTCAGAAGAAGAGAAAGTATTATGCGCCACCTTCATGCTCAAAGGCGACGCACACCATTGGTGGAAATCCACAAAAACATACTTATTGACCAGACATGCCCTACTGACATGGGCTATATATAAAGAAGCGTTCTTCGAGAAATATTTCCCACGAAGCTTCAGAGACTCAATGGAGAAAGAGTTCCTGAGTTTGTACTAGGGACAGATGACCGTAGACGCATATCAACAGCGCTACGAAGAACTATTTTTCTTCGCACCGGCGAGTATGCAAGAAGAAGATACAAAAACCTATAGGTTCGTCGCGGGACTAAGAGGAAGCATAAGAGAAAATATTCTGGGCTTAGAGAAGAAGATTTACAACGAAGCTGTCCAGATCGCTCGAGTAATTGAATCGAGCCAGAAAGAGAGCTATTTCTCCCAGAACCGAGGAATCAAGAGACCAGCCGGAAACACCTACAACGGAGGCAATAATAGGACGTATAAACCTTTTCGTCCTTAGAATTTGGCTACTCCATCGAAGCCTACTTCAGCAGCTCAACCACAGCCAAAGTCAAATTTTGAAGTCCCAAAGTGCTTTAACTGCAACCAACCAGGGCATATGGCAAGAGAGTGCCCAAAACCCAAGAAGCAGTTACATCAAGGACGGGTATATGCTGTTACATCAGAAGATGCTGCCGCATCGCCCGATGTGGTCACAGGTATGACCAAAACTTTTAAGATTTTAATTACATTGATTGAGCATGTAGACTAAGTAAAAACGAATCACAGGTATCGTACCTATCAATGGCATACCCGCCAGAGTACTCTTTGATTCAGGAGCTACTCATTCATTTATATCTGTGTCATTTGAAAAGAAGACCAATTTGCCCATCAAAACATTAGACTACAAATTACTTGTACGGTCACCGATGGGATTAGAAGTGGAATTAGAGAAAGGTTATGGACCATGTCCAGTTCTCATTGGAGAGCAGACTTTGGATGCAACCTTGATACAACTTGAGATGGTAGACTTTGACGTCATCTTGGGAATGGACTGGTTAGCTCGGCATTCTGCAAATCTATTATGTGCCGAAAAGAAGCTAACATTTATAGATAAAGAAGGAGCAGAATTCAGTTCTCGGGAACCAAACTTCCCAGGAGACGAAAGCTCATACTCTCAGCATTTAAGGCTAAGAAGTGCCTTGAGAAAGGGGCTGTCGGATATCTAGTATCAGTGGTTGACCTAACCAAGGACATGCCATGAATGGAAGATATTGATGTCGTGCAAGATTTTCCCGGATTACCACCCGACCGTGCCACAGAGTTTGTAATAGACCTGATACCTGGAGCCGCACCCGTATGAAAGGCACCTTATAGAATGGCTCCTACTGAACTGAAGGAATTAAAAGTGCAATTACAAGAACTGCTGGACAAGGGTTATATTAGACCCAGTATATCTCCATGGGGAGCACCGGTGTTGTTCGTAAAGAAGAAGGATGGTAGCGTTCGATTATGTATCGACTATCGAGAGTTGAACAAACTGACAATCAAGAATCGATACCCACTACCTAGGATCGATGACTTGTTCGATCAGTTACAGGGAGCAAAAGTATTTTCAAAAATCGATCTTCGATCGGGCTATCATCAACTGAAGATTAAAGAAGGTGACATTCCGAAGATAGCTTTCAGGACAAGATACGGACATTATGAATTCTTAGTAATGTCATTCGGATTAACCAATGCACCGACAACATTCATGGAACTTATGAACCGAGTTTTCCACGATATGTTGGACACGTTGGTTATAGTATTTATTGATGACATATTGGTATATTCCAAGGACAAGGAAACCCATGTCAAGAACCTAAACGCAGCCCTACAACGTTTAAGGAAAAAGAAGTTATACGCCAAATTTTCAAAGTATGAGTTTTGGCTAAGTGAAGTCGCCTTTCTAGGCCATGTAGTATCCACTGAAGGAATCAAAGTGGACCCTAGTAAGATCGAGGCTATCGTAAAGTGGGAAGCACCAAAGAGCGTTTCAGAAATTAAAAGTTTTCTGGGTCTAGCTGGTTATTATCGGAGATTCGTAGAAGACTATTCTCGGATTGTCGTACCTCTCACCAGTTTGACCAAGAAAGGTGAAAAATTTATATGGATGGATAAGTGTGAAAAGAGTTTTCAAACATTGAAGACCAGATTGATATCCGCTCCGATTTTGACTATTCTGATCCCAGAACAGACATTTACCTTATATACCGATGCGTTGGGATTGGGATTAGGATGTGTGCTTATGCAAGGAGAGCAAGTAATTGCTTATGCGTCAAGACAGTTAAAGGTACATGAGAAAAATTATCCCACTCATGATTTGGAGCTAGCGGCAGTAGTACATGCTGTCAAGATATGGAGACATTATTTATATGGAGAAAAATTTCAGATTAAGTCGGACCATAAAAGTCTTACTTATTTATTTAATCAGAAGGAGTTGAATATGAGACAAAGAAGATGGCAGGAACTATTGAAAGACTATGATTGTGATATCCAGTATCATCCAGGAAAAGCGAACGTAGTAGCAGATGCATTGAGCAGAAAAGCATTGATAAAATCTCAAGGAGAAGTTAGCACGACTGCGGCAATGTGCACTACCGGAATGGTATTCAATCATGGCAAAGAGCAGTATGTGATAGACACAACGGATGGATCAGCCAACCAAGGGTTTATTCATCAGTTTTCGAATATGTTCGCAGCATTGAAGATTATACCGGATATAATGGATGAAGTGAAGACAGCTATCAAAGCAGATCCTTATCTGAGAATAGTACAAGAAGACATAGAGAAAGGTAGGACTAACCCTGAGTTCACCTTGGATGAAGAAAAAGTATTGAAATACAAAGGAAGAATATGTGTACCCGAAACAGAAAGTGTGGACATTAGACACCGACTGATGAAAGAAGCTCATACCACCATCTATTCGATACATCCTGGAGGTACAAAAATGTATCATGATCTAAAGAAACTATATTGGTGGAGGGGAATGAAAGCAGATGTAGCTAAGTTCGTGTCTCAATGCCTAAATTGTCAGAAAGTAAAGGCTGAACGACAAAGACCCGCAGGACTGTTACAGCCGTTACCGGAACCAGCATGGAAATGGGACTGCATCACTGTGGACTTCGTCACAGGACTACCATTGACTCCTCGAGTAGTTGACGCAGTTTGGGTGATTGTGGACCGTCTGACTAAAACAGCTCGCTTCATACCTATACGACCTCAGTATACACTAGAAAGGTTAGCGAAGCTGTATGTGGATAACATTGTTCGCTTACACGGTGTACCAGAAAGCATTGTGTCTGATAGAGATCCCCGATTTACTTCCAAGTTTTGGGAAGGACTACAAAAGGCTATGGGTACAACATTAAAGTTCAGTACTGCATTCCATCCACAGACAGATGGATAGTCAGAGCGCACAATTCAGGTTCTGGAAGATATGCTACGAGCATGTGTAATTGATTTCAAGGGGTCATGGGATGAAAGATTACCATTGATCGAGTTCGCTTATAATAATAGCTATCAGGCTACTATACAGATGTCACCTTATGAAACACTATATGGCAGAAAGTGTCGAACTCCTTTGTTTTGGAATGAAGTTGGAGAACGTGGTATTGTTGGACCGGAATTCGTTGAAGAAACCTGTCGAGTGGTCGACATTATCAAGGAAAGAGTAAGAACAGCTCAGAACCATCAGAAGCAATACGCAGATACTCGACGAAGAGATCTAGAGTTCGCCGTAGGTGATAAAGTATTTTTAAAGGTATCGCCTATGCAAGGATTGAAAAGGTTCGGTTAAAAAGAGAAACTAAGTCCAAGATATGTCGGGCCATATGAAATTCTGGCTAAGCGTGGAAAAGTAGCTTATCAGTTAGCACTACCACCTTCTATGTCAAGTGTGCATGACGTATTTCACATTTCCTTATTGAAGAAGTATGTCAAAGACCCAACGCATGTTTTGACAGTGGATTTGCCAGAATTGACTGATGATTTGACATTTGAAGTAACACCAATGGAAATCACTATTCGAAAGGTTCAACGTCTACGCAACAGAGATATCTACTATGTTAAGGTCACAAGGAAAAGTAGAGACATGGAAGAAGTTACATGGGAAGAAGAAAATGCTATGCGGAAGCAATACCCTCACTTATTTGATTCAGAAGGTACGTCCAATTTCGAGGATGAAATTTTTAATAAGTTGGGGGGAGTTGTAAGACCCGTGTCAAACTAACCCGGTCTTACCACCTTGAACCAGGTTTACCCATCATGGTCGAGTCAATGGACCAAGGGCGTGAAGGAGAGCGAGATCCCAGGTATCAAATCGACCCAAAAATACTTAAAATAGAGCAAGGGTCGCATACCCAGCTAAACAGGCTCGACCCTCTCAAATTAGAAACTCATACCCTGGAAAATGGACAGAGGGTCGGACAGTGTCAGACCACAGGGTCGACGGGATCATCGACCCTCTAATCGACCCTCACTTACCGTCGAAACTGAAATTAGGAAACTTCTTAATTTTTTATTGGGATTCTTTCCAAATCTCAATGGGACTATTATAGGACATTCCTACTCTATTTAAAGGACGTCCCTAAGCCACTTTCACTCCTTTCACAACCCTAATTGAATTGAGAGAAAGAGAGAAGAAGGAAAAGAGGAAGAAAAGAGGCAAGGAAGAAGACTTAGCAAAAAGGAGAAGAATTTCCAGAGAAAAATAATCTTCTCAGGTATGGATACTAATTCCATGAGTTTTTACAGACCTTAGGTTAGATATGGTTGAGTGTAGGATTTTGAAGAAACCCAAACCATCCATCCATGGTTAGGTTTTCATGGAAAACCCTAGGAGAATGCATGAAAGCTATTTAAGAGGATGAATCATGGTTTCAGACCATGGAATGAATGTTTAATGGAATGTGGAAGCAAGCCATAGGACCCCAAACATGAAGAATGAATTAAAAACTAGAAATTAGACCTGATTGCACAGAGGGTCGCACACAGGGTCGATAGACCTATCGACCCTATGCACCCTGACCATCGACCCTCAGCATTCGGGAAGTTCAGAAAGAGGACAGGGTCGATAGACCCATCAACCCTACGCATTCTGAGCATCGACCCTCAGATAACAGTATGGTTTTTAAATTCAGAATTAATTCTAATTAAATTCCACCGACTTTGTTAGGTTTACTAGCATTATAATAACACTGTAGAGGTGATTCTAAAGCTTGGAAAAACATCCTATAGCAAACTAAGGTGAGAAACCTTAACTCCAAACTAAATTGGTTAATAATAAACTGTTTTCTATTTCTTGAGTCCTATGCTATGTTTGATTCTATGCGAATATGATTGTTATGTGCATACAGCATGCCATCTAATATTTCTATTATTTGTTCATGCATATTTACTTTATTGTTTATAACATGATGATGATGATGATGATAGGAATAGGCATGTGCTTGTATGTGTGTGGTTGATGTGCTTGATGCGAGCGAGTATCAGGGGGGGTGTGATGAGAACGTCAATAAACGTTAACCTTTGGTGAGTCTCAACACTTTAGCTCTATCTCTAACTCAAGTCTTGTGCATTGGCATCGTCGTATCGCCATTACCTTAGCGAAACTATTATGTCGTAGAGTATCAGGGGAGGTGGTCTCGGTCCTTGTAGTCTCTGACTCTACCGGGGGGCCTTAGCTCTATCTCTATGGACATTCTGAGGGATGCTGGGGTGAGGCCTTGGATACAATGTTTGGCATTAGGATTGGTTAGTTGCGAGCCTAGTTTGCAGCCCTCACCAATAGGGGCTTACGTGTTGGTATGACACTATATAGCAATAAACGTAACCTTTGTTATATAATGTTCATGATTGGGTGCATGTGAGTTGACGATAAACGTGATCTTCGGGTAACATCACACACTCATGTATAGAGGCAGAGTCAATAAACGCGACCTTTGGCTACCTCAACCTTTCTATTGCATATTGCAAACTTCAAACCAGACCAAAGATATAAATTGATGTGCATGCATATGTAATGTTTCATTGTTTTGGCTACTCACTGAGCCATGTTGTGTGCTCACCCCTCGACGTCGAATATTTTTAGTTGATGATGCAGGTTACACAGTTGAAGACTATATGAACGCGTTTGCGTACGGGAATATAGCAGCAATGGACGCTGGAGCTGAAGATGATACACACGACTCCTCTTGCGAGTGCAACTCGTGCGTATTTGATTAGATATTTTTATAGGTTCCTTTATTGGATTTATAAGACATGTATTTGGTATTTAAATATTTATGTCTCAGTTGAAAACAGAATAATTCGCTATTAAATTTATGATATCATTTTAGTTGCTCAGTTCAATTTATTATAGATTTTCTGCTATTGTGTATTACTCTGATTATGATTATGGATGTGTGAAAGTTTGGATAAAATGGGGATAGCCTATTCGAGATCCTGGTTGAACCGTTGGTTATTTAGCGGTTCATCACCCCATTCTGAAATGTGCGGAATTGGGGTGTAACAGGGACCCTCAGAAGTAAATTTTTGGATTTCCACACTTAGCTGCGCAGACCTGACCGGTCGACTGGTACCAAGACCGGTACCATCGATCGGTCAACATAAAATCATGTTGATTTGATCGCCTTTGGTCTGATTTCATACCTGTTTGTCATCCGCTTGTCCCGTCTGGCTCGGTGATGATCGGAAGACCTGCCACGACATAAAACCAAGGTTTAGACCGGGTTTACAGAGTGCGGGTCTTACAACTTTCCCTTCTGTCCAAACCTTTTTAAACCACTCATAGGAGATATTTTTAGAAATACCTTATCACTTATGGTGAATTCGAGATCTCTGCATCGATTATTTGCATATTGCATCTGACGGTTTTGAGCTGTTCGGACTCTTTCCTTGATAATGTCGACCACATGACAAGTCTCTTTAACAAACTCTGGTCCAACAATACTCTGTTCTCCAACTTTGTTCCAAAATAAAAGAGTTCAACACTTCTTACCATACAATGCTTCATAGGGTGACATCTGTATAGTCGCTTGATAGCTGTTGTTATAAGCGAACTCAATCAATGATTATTTCTCATCCCATGATCCTTTGAAATCAATTACACAAGCTCATAACATATCTTCTAAAATCTAAATGGTACGTTCTGATTGTCCATCGATATGAGGTTGTAATGCAGTACTAAATTTCAACGTTGTACCCATAACCTTTTGTAATCCTTCCCAAAACCTTTAGGTAAAACGTGGGTCTTTGTCCGATACGATGCTTTCAGGTACACCATGCAATCTGACAATATTATCAACATACATCTTACCTAACCTCTCTAGGGTATACTAAGTTCATATAGCTATGAAACGAGTTGAATTAGTCAAATGATCTACAATCACCAGACTGCGTCAAGTACTCAAGGAGTCAATGGTAACCCGGGGACAAAGTCCATAGTGATGCAGTCCCATTTCCATGCTGGTTTTGGCAGTGGATGCAACAATCCTACAGGTCTTTGCCTTTCAGCCTTGACTCACTGACAGTTCAGGCATTGAGACACAAATTTATCTACATCCGCTTTCATTCCTCTCCACCAATAGAGTTCTTTAAATCATGGTACATCTTCGTGCTTCTAGGGTGTACCGAATACGCAGTGGTGTGGGCTTCCTTCATGAGTCTTTGTCTAATATCCAAGTCTTCATTTTTAGAAATACATACATTTTCTTTGTATCTTAGTACCTTTTCAATGTCCAAGGTGAACTCAGGTGTAGTCCTACCTTTTTCAAGGTCTTCTTGCACCATTATCAGATAAGGGTCTGATTTAATAGCTGTCTTTACCTCGTTAATCAGATCAGGTACAATCATCAATGTAGAAAATGTGTTTGTTGATTCATTCAGAATATCAATCAGGAACTGCTCTTTATCGTAATTAAATACTCTTCCTATGACACACACTACTGCATTTGCACTAGCTTCTTCTTGGGATTCTGTTATAGCTTTCCTGCTTAGTGCGTCAGCAACTACATTATTTTTTCCTGGATGATACTGGATATTGCAATCATAATCCTTCAGTAATTTCAGCCATCTTCTCTATCTCATGTTCAACTCCTTCTGATTAAAAAGATGAGTGAGACTCTTATGATCTGATTTAATCTGAAACTTCTCTCTATACAAATAATGTCTCCATATCTTGACAGCATGTACCACCACTATTAATTCCAAGTCATGAGTGGGATAGTACTTTTCACGTGTCTTCAATTGTCTTGAGGCATACACAATTATTTATTTTCCTTGCATAAGCACACATCCCGAACCTAACCCAGACGCATCGGTGTACAAGGTAAATGGTTATCCAAGGATTGGAATAGTCAAGATGGGAGCTGATATCATCTAGCCTTCAATGTTTGGAAATACTCTTCACATTTATCAGTCCAAACAAACTTTTCTCCTTTCTTTGTCAGACTGGTGAGAGGTACGATGATTCTAGAGTAATCTTCCACGAATTGTCGATAATAACCAGCTAAACCTAAGAAACGTTAGATTACGACAACATTCTTAAGTGCTTTCCATTTTACAATGGCTTCAATCTTGCTAGGATCCACTTTAATTCCTTCAGTGGATACAACATGGCCTAAGAAAGCGACTTCATTCAGCCAGAACTCACACTTAGTAAGTTTTGCGTAAAACTTTTCTTTTCTTAGTCGTTGCAAAGCGACTTTTAGATTTGTGATATGAGTTTCTTTGTCCTTGGAGTAGACTAGTATGTCATCAATAAATACAATAACTGATGTATCCAACATATCATGGAATACCCGATTCATGAGTTCCATAAAAATTGTAGGTGCATCAGTTAATCTAAAAGACATAACTAAAAATTCATAATGTCTATATCTGGTTCTAAATGCTGTCTTCGGAATATCACCTTCCTTAATCTTCAACTGATGGTATGCTGACCGAAGATCAATTTTGGAGAACACTTTGGCACCTTGCAACTGATCAGAGAAGTCATCGATCTGAGGTAATGGGTACCGATTCTTGATTGTAAGCTTATTAAATTCCTGATAGTCTATACATAGTCAAACGCTACTGTCCTTCTTTTTCACAAACAATACTGGCGCTCCCCATGGTGATATGCTGGGTCTAATATAACCCTTGTCTAGTAACTCCTGTAATTGTACCTTCAGTTCCTTCAGTTCAGTAGGAGCCATTCGATAGAGTGCTTTCGATACTTGTGCGGCTTTAGGTATAAGATCTATAACGAACTCTGTCGCTCGGTCGATTGGTAGTCCTAGTAGTTCCTCAGAAAATACATCCAGAAATTTACACACAACTTCAATATCTTTCATTCGTGGTGCTTCCTTGGTGAGGTCGACCACGGATACTAAATACCCAATTCCTCCTTTCTCGAGGCATTTTCTAGCCTTTAATGCAGAGGGAATGAGTTTTCGTTTACGGAGAAGTTTGGTTCTTGCAAAACTAAACTCTGCTCCTTCCTTGTCTTTAAATGTCAGTTTCTTTTTCGCACATAATAGGTTTGCGGAGTGTCGAGCTAACCAATCCATTCCCAAGATAACATAAAGTCTGCCATCTCGAGTTGGATTAAGGTTGCCTCCAAAATCTTCTCGTCGATAAGAACAAGACATGGTCCATAATCTTTGTCTAGTTTTACTTCTAATCTCATAGGTGATCGTACAAATAGTTTGTAGTCTACAGGTCTGAGGGGTAGATTTAACTTCTTTCCAAAAGACACAGATATAAAAGAATGAGTAGCTCCAGAGTCAAAGAGTACTCTGGCGGGTACGCCATTAATAGGTACGACACCTGTGATTTGATTTAATTTAGTCTACATGCTCACACAATGTAGTACAAAATAAAAAGTTTAGGTCATACCTGTGACCAAATCAGGCGATGCGACAGCATCCTCAGAAGTAACTGCATAAACTTTTCCTTGCTGTAATTGGTTCCTTGGCTTGGGACACTCTCTTGAATAATGTCCTACTTGATCCCAGTTGAAATATTTAACTCCAGCACTACTTTGCTTTTGCAGAGGTGGGGCTATTGGGGTAGAATTGGCTGCAGTATTAAAGCCTTGAGTACGGAAGGGTTTGAATGTCTTGGTGTTCCTTCCATTATATGTATTTCCAATAGGCCTCTTAATGCCCCTGTTCTGAGCAAGGTAGCTTTTCCTCTGGCTCAATTCCAGTATTTGAGTAATCTGTACTGCTTCATTATAAATCTTCTCTTTTAATCCCAAAACATGCTCACGGATACTTCCCCTAAGTCCCATGACGAACCTTTGGGTTTTGGTATTTTCCTCCTGCATACTAGAGGGAGCGAAGAAAAATAGTTTTTCATAACATTGTTGATATACGTCTACAATTATCTGTCCCTGATACAGACTCAGAAACTCCTTTTCCATTTGATCTCTAAAACTCCTTGGAAAATACTTCTCGAAGAAAGCTTCTTTATAAATAGCCCATGTCAGTTTGGCGTGCTTTGTTAACAGATAACTTCTAGTTGATTTCCACCAGTGGTGTGCGTCACCTTTCAACATAAATGTGGCACATAATACCTTTTCTTATTCATTTATAGTCATCATCATAAAGTTTCTTTCCATTTCGTCGATCCAGTGAGCTGGCCACAACGGATCTGATGGTTTTCCTGTCAATTCCTTTGGCTTCAATTTCAGGAAATGCTCCATCAGTCTAGAGTGATCAAGCTGATACTGTGCATATGCCCCATACATAGGTGATCGGTACTGATAATTACCTTGGTTATACCCGCCTTGTGGTGCTTAGGGTTTGGCACTTGGCCTTGTACTGCTGGTGTTTGCGGTGCTTGGCGTACATTGTTGCTACCACCAGGTATCGTACTAGCTTGTCATGCATGTAGAAATGTTGTGTTTGCAACTGGAAAAGGAATTCCCATAGTAGCGTGCATGTTGGCTTGCATTTGCTGTATATGCTATGTTTGCTGTGCCAAATTCATCACCTTAGTAGCCAAATCCATAGGTGGTGCAGGAAAGTTGGTTGGGTTGGCTTGGGTGTGCACATTTTGAGGCAGCAAATTGAGTTCCAATATTTCCTTCATGTCCTTGCTGACCTTCATTGTCATTGATCTCCATAGGTGGTGGAGATGGGTTGACATTCTGTCTCCTTCTACTTACTCTATGGCCAACCATTTCCTATTTTTGACTATAGTAGTGTCTGAAAATCAAGGAAACATATGAGGCAAGCATAATATACATTAATCTCATGTTAATTTTCAAATAAATAAGGCAAAGTTTCAATTTTTAAAGTCATTCAGTCAAAATAGAGTATTTTCATCGTGGGGTCGATCGTGGGGTCGCACTATATATGACCATAGGGTTGCGACTGTACGAACCATATCAGCTCACCGAGAGTCTATGGTCGATCGTGGGGTCGATTGTGGGGTCGATTGTGGGGTTGCATTTTTGGTCGAATTCTACGACCACACAACACCAAATCAGGTTTCTAAAATCTGATTTCGAGCCATTTTCTTATTTTTACTTTTGTCTTCTACTATTCACAACTTAACTCGCCACCATTGAGTTGCTACAGTGTCAACAGTATGAATTTGGTGATTCTTTCATCGATCTACAACCTACATTCCGTTCCTCCAGGTATGTTCCCTACTCTTTCTCCTTTTTAAGCTTTCATACCTAGGTTTTGCTCCATTTATAGGGTTTTCTTCAAATTAATATTTTTTTATCGTAAAAATTTGATTTTTATTGGGGGTTATTGCTATTGGCCACCCAATGGATGAAAGCCCTCAAGAAAATTCGAGTTTCATCGGTTAGTTTAATAGAAACTTGAAAATTCCCATTTTTGACCTAAATTTTGGGGTTTTACCCCAATTGTCAAAATTTCATCAAATTCGACCTACCTAGTTTAAATTTTCGATTGTATGAGCCTTGCAGGATGGTTTAGGACCTATGTATGTCCACTTGCCCAAATGTTTGGTTGAAAAGTGAGGCCAATCACGTCGTCATAATGCCAAAATTTTGAATTTTCACTATATTTGATATGTTGCTTGTTGGTCTATGCCCTTGCAGACAACATGGCTCGCATTAAAGTCCCCAGAGTTCATGATCCCCGTCGCTTCAGGTCCATTGAAACAGAGGCACACTATCCCTAGTACAAGCGTAAGAATGTGGAAGGGGGTCGTTGTGTCAACTTGACCAGCCCAACCCTATTTGATGTGGAGGGAGCATTTGGTGATATGGGCTGGCTTCTTGAGATTCTGTATGAGGGTTGCACTTGTCCTGAGTTGGTGAAATAATTTTACTATAGTTTACAGGTGGAGGGTGACCCAGAGGTTATAAATAGGGGCAGAGAGCTCAGGATTACCAGTTTAGTTAAAGGAGTAGAGGTCTCATTTAACTGCTAGGAGTTGACTGATATCTTGGGTATCTCAAATGACGGTCCTTTGGTATACTGCGCACCCAAGGAACCCCAGTTCCTATCAGTGCGAATGCACATAGAAATAGATAACCAGATTCTTCGAGATGATCGCTGGCAGATGAAGGCAATTAACCTACGTCCAGAGCCCCGAGTGTATTGTAGGATCATTCAACAAAACCTGATTCCCTAGAGTGGACACTATGAGAAGGTTTTATAGTTGACCCAGTACCTTCTGTACTGCATCTACTAGGTAAACTATCTACCTTCTTTGTGTCATTATCAGGACCATGCATCGTGCCACGATGCCTGGTCTGGTGGGTAACCTATCCTATGGGCGTTTGATCACCACTCTACTCACTCGCCTGCAGGTAGACTTGGTCGATGAGAGGATTCACAAGGACACTTTTTCGACTGACCTTGACTGGGAGGCCATCTGCAGGATGGGAATGAGAGATGTGTAGGTCAGTGATGAGGAGAGAAAAGCTATGAGACGTCCTCTTACTTGGGTAACGACAGTAGATGCAGAGGCGGCAGCAGCAGAGGTAGTAGCAGAGGCACACAAGAGTGATGATGAGGAGGATGATGATCGGATGTGCATAGATGTGGATGCCATACCTCCTCCATCACCACAACATTCTACTGGAGCTGGCCCTTCTCGGGCTCCTTCTCACTCAACTGGTCCTTTGCGCCCACCACCAGATGACATGATGGGACTGCTACGTGAGATTCAGGATGCTCAACGTACCACAGATCAGAGGGTAGCAGATCTGGTAGCTAGTCTCCAGATAACCCAGACTCAAGTAACCTGGCTTACTAGAGTATATGCTGAGGACTATGACCGAGATTGTGAGACACCTCCTCCTCCAGCACCCCTAGCTTCATGATACCGTTTGTTTCTTTTTCCTTTTATATTACAGAGTAACTATCGAGGTTATGAACTGTACTCTGATTCGGACGTATATTTATATATATATAAAATTGGTTTCCCATTTACATAGGTGCATTATTCTCTTTCTTAGTTTATGTCTCATACAACACATGTGCTTATGGTGTGTTCATATTACAGTTTTTAATTTTTTAATCCTAACTTAGTTTACGACCCTTGTGGTAGTATTTTGGTTTAATAGAGCAGAGCTTGAGAGCTCTAATACCAAGCTGTCATACCTCAATTCTGAACCAACCGAAATGGTGTGATGAATCGTCCATAGACCAACGGTTCAACCAAGATCTCATATAGGTTGTGCCCATTCGATTAAACCAGATACATCTCACAAGCAAATTCAGAGTAAATAAATGATAGCGGAAGTCTTTAATACTAATAAACTGAGTATCTGATAGTGATAGCATGATTAAGTATCCAATTATCTACAATGTAAGACCCATACTCTACTAACTTGGTTTAACCGTGTCGTGCCAGGTCTTCCCATCATTACTGGACCAAGTGGACCAAGCATGTGAAGATAGATCACAAACCAAGTATGATAATCGAGTTAAAAACACTAAAAACATACCTAAGGTCGCATGTCTGGGTAGGTATGGTCGACCATAAGGAAGGGAACCAAAAATCTCAAATCCAGAATTCCACGGTTGATGAATTTGACCTTACGGTCGACGGCTTATGTGACCGTTAATCGACCGTGAAAAACCCAGAACAGACTCTGAGTTTTGCAAACATTCCTAAACTAAGGGATGGCTTTCCAAACTAAAAGAGGACTTTAAATGGAGAGTTTTACTCTATATAAAGGATGTCCCTCAGCCCTTTTTCACTCCTTTAGGACATTAGTAAACCCTAGAGAAAGAGAAGGAAGAGAAAGAAGAGAAGGAGAAGAAGAAAAAGCTAAGGAGAAGAGTTTGCTGAGAAGGGATTGACTTTCTATCACAGGCAAAGGTATGAAACAAATCTCTAGAGATGTAAACTCTAAGGAATAAGACTTCTATGGAGGATAGGCCATCAACCTATTATGATCTATGTGATTTCCTTGAGAAAATCCCAAGGAGAACCATGAGGAGTGAATTTGATGATTAGGGTTGATAAGAAATTACTAATGATGGCCATAGGATGACCTAAGGATAAACCCCATTGAAGAACAAAAGAATTGACCCAAGAAGAACTCGAATTTCAGGTAGACTATGACCAGAAATATCAAGGTCGCAGCTACGGTCGACCATAGCATGACCAGTATGACCAGAGGATCGACCATAGGAATTCCGCATGATTTCAGTAATCATATGGTCACAGCTATGGTCGCACCATATGCGACCAAAGGGTATCGACCGTAGCCAGTAAGGTCGATACAGCATGAGACCATAGGACCAATCAAACACCTATCAGTGCTCTGTTTTGATTTTTAACTACTGTAACATGTGACATATGAACCCTAACTTAAATTCATATAACTTTTAGGTTGTTAAATCAATTCAAAGAGAATTTCAAGGCTTGGAAGGACATCGAGAATTGCTAATAGGTGAGGAAACAAGACCTAAACTAATTGGATAATAATAAATTGTTTATTTTTATTAAGTCCATTGATTCTATGCTTGTATGCTTGTAATGTGCATCTCACGTGTCATCTAATATTCTTGCTATTACTGTTCATGCATATTTAATTTCGTTTATTTATAACATGATGATGATGATGATGATGCTAGGAATAGGCATGTGAATGTATGTGTGTGGTTGGTGTGTTGGATGCGAGTCAAGCATCAAGGGGAGGACGTGGCATGGTGGTCTTCGACCTCATCACCAGACTCTAGCTCTATCTCTACGCAAGTCTTGCCCACTAACATCATAGTATCGCCATTACCTTAGCAGAACTATTATGTCATAGGGCATTAGGGGAGGTGGTCTCAGATAGTGTAGTCTCTGACTCTGTCAGGGGGCCTTAGCTCTATCTCTATGGATATATTGAAGGATGCTTAGGTGAGGCCTTGGATACACTATTTGGTATTAGGATTGGTTAGTTGTGAGCCCAGTTTGCAAGCCCTCGCCAATAGGGGCTTACGTGTTGGTAGGGGTAGGGCATCAGGGGAAGTGTTATGTGGTGATTGATCCGGACACTTTAGCTCTATCTCTATTCCATGATGGGTGCATGTGGGATGACAATGGTGTTTGATCCATTGGGCGGATTCACACACTCATGTATAGAGGTGTGGCGGCCACCAAACCTTTCTATAGCATATTGTAAACTTATAAACCAGACCAAAGATATGAATTGAATGCATGCATATGTTTGTTGCATTGTTTTGTTTGCTCACTGAGCCGTGATGTGTGCTCACCCTTTCGATGTCGAATATTTTTAGTTGATGATGCAGGTCCTACCGTTGAAGAATATATGAATGCGCCGATGTATGGATACGTTGCTACGATGGACATAGAAGCTGAAGAAGATACGCATTATTCATCACGCGAGTGCAACCAATGTGTTTTTGCTTAGGTTTAGTTATAGTTTGAACATCGGATATGTAATTAATTATTTATTTTTCTGTCTTGTGGTTTGGAGATAATTAGATCAAATATTTACTTATCACTGTCAGACCCTCAGTTCATTATCTGTAGGACTTTTGCTTATTTGTTTATTACCTCTGATTATTAATGTGGAATGTATGTGTGGTTTGATATGGTGCGTACGACCTATGCGAGATCCTGGATGAATTATTGGTTTATTGGCGGTTCATCACACCATTATGGTTAGACTAGAATTGGGGTGTCACATACAATATACCTCAAAACATAAAAATAAAATAAAATAATCAATTACATGTTCCCATAACTAAACAACTAAGCTAATAAAAAACACATGGGTTGCACTCGCACGACGAATCATGCGCATCTTCTTCAGCTTCTACGCCCATCACAGTAACGTGTCCATACATCGACGCATTCATATATTCTTCAACAGTAGGACCTGCATCAAGAACTAAAAATATTCGACGCCGAAAGGGCGAGCACACATTACGGCTCAGTGAGCAAACAAAACAACGCAACAAACATATGCATGCATTTAATTCATATCTTTGGTCTGGATTTTAAGTTTGCAATGTGTTATAGAAAGGTTTGGTGGCTGTCGCACCTGTATACACGAGTGTGTGAATCCACCTGTTACAGTTGGAAATCGCCCGTCGATTCGCGCTCTGAGTTACCTGCAACCACAGAGATGAGACAAAGGAGTGGGGCAGTTAAGCCCCGGATACACTCCGATGCCTAAGTCAGATTCCCAATGTAAGCAGTCAAGAGATAGCAGAAAGCTATCTCCAGTTTAAAGAATGTGGGACGATGAAAGAGTTTGAGCGTGCGAGAATGATAGAGAGAGAGATATTGTGAACTAGCAATTTGTGCGTAAGTCCTTACCTTGAGGGGTTGCCCTCTAATTATAGATTGGGAAGAAGCATGGAGGTACCAGGACTCAGGGAAGTAGATCGCCAATAGGATTGCCACGTGTCGCTCTGAGGGACACCTGTGTGGTAGACTCCGAGTAGGAGTAGGAGACCTTAGCCAAGGAAGCTAGGTCGGTCAGCTCTGGGACTGACACATGTCAATGTGTGAGTAATCACGGACCATGATAGTCAGCGTCATATCAGACTGGGAGAAGGATTCCTCGGATGTAGCATAATCACATTAGGACTCTGACCACCGACTGGGAAACATAGCCGGGTAGGACTATGACTCCGAGCGCTACCAGACGGCATAGGCGAATGCGGCATGCCGGGCGCATGAGAGGCCGATGGCAAGGTACCGAATGCCTCATAAGCCGAGCGTAAGACACACAGAGCTGTCGGCTCCGAAGGTGAAGCATGACACGTGTAAGATTTTAAATGGATGGGATTTTTCCCACCTAACAGATGCCCCTTGTGCTGTCAGATACAACGAATTCGATAGTGCAATAAGATAAAACAAAGTGTCCAGAACATGTGCCATATGAGGCCGATTGCAAAAACGATGGCCGTATAAGTTACCTCCGAATGTCTCTTCTATGATCGGACTTCATGTTTGAGTGGAAGATCGTTGTCACCAACCGTCTGCACGATTGATGGAGGCACGGGGCTCGAGGCATTAAACTCGAATTCTACAACCGCTCTAGATCGTCGATCTTTGAATTGACGTGGATCGACACCTTGATCCGAAGGCCACTAGGAGGTGGTACACCTCGAGAAGGAGCAGTATCGACAGTCGCTCGTCTTTGAACGGTCAAACGCATCGGACGGCTGTAATTGATCTGATCATCTCGAGAAGGAGCACCATCATTGCATGTGACGTCAGACTGTCACGCCGTATTCGGCACGGCAGACGAGAACCAATGGCATTGAGCCACGTGGTCGGAACCCGAAGAGATGGTTTTCAATCGCAACTCCTATAAATACTCCTTCGATTCATTCATTCGACCATTTGGTTGAGTCGCAATCAGAGTTTCCTCAGAGCAGTCGGATCTTCCTGTTCATCGAGTCTTCAAGCTTCTTTCGTGCACTCAGAGTCCCATTTCCTCCAGTCAGTAAGTCTTCTCTTCCTTCCTTTTTACTGCCATTTCATGCTTAGTAGCTCCCACTCCTCTAATAGTTTTACGCCCTTCGGTAGAGTGAAAGTGAGTGAGAGAATGGCTCAATCCCGGACTTCTTCCTCCGAAAGGTCATCATCCTTTTCAATGGAGAGATTCTCCGCTGCTCCCGAACCTTCAGGACGGATTCGAGATTCCGTTAGCCAGGAGTTCGAGTCTCAGACCACAGAGTCGACAGGAAAAGGAGCAGGGGCCATCGCCCAAAAATCTCCAGAAGCTGTCCTTGTGGCTTCCGATCCAACTCCAGAGGAGGAACTCTCCTGGAGTTCCTCTGAGGCCGATGAGCGTGGTCGTCCGGCTGGCACCTCAGCTCGTCAGGCCTCTCGCCAGAGAGGCGGCCGACCATCTGTCCCTTCCATCGATGCACTCCCTGCATGGAGGGTGCTGAGTAAGATTAGGACCGAACCAGCTTTGTCATTGATCTGCCGGACATACCAGCTCGTAGAGCCGATGACGGACGTCCAGGTTCGGCTTCCTTCCCCCGACGAATGGGCTTGTACTGTGAATAAGTCGGAGATCTGAGTGTACGAGCACGCCTTAAAGTCCGGGCTCCGATTTCCCCTTCACCTTCTAGTAGTAGAAATTCTCCAAGTCTACCGCATCGCCCCCTCCCAACTAGCTCCGAATGGGTGGCGATGCATATATGCCTTCATCATGTTTGTCCGCCGACTGGGAGAGACTCCGACCGTGAATTTGTTTCGGTCACTCTTTCAGTTGGCCAGTCTACCGAGTCCCGCTCTATGACCGGGTGGTACTGTTTTAGTCAGAGGAGCACAAAGAAGCTCCCGACCATCTCCCAAAAGCCTTCTTCCATCCACGGATGGAAGGATAAATTTTTCTTCATGGGCCCTCCCGAGGGAGGCCCCGCTCTCCCTTTGTCGAACGTTTGGCTGGTGGTCGACGCCACGGGGTTCAACAAAGTTCCCTTTCTGACGACGGAGGAGAGACAGGCTCAGCGCAAAATGATGACCGGGAAGACGGTTGACTATGCCGACCTCACGGATCCCATGCAGTTGGCCTAGCACGGCCTCCTTGGTGAGATTATCAATTGTAGGACAGACTGTACACTGCTGTTATTTCAATTTTGTTACTAACTATTGTCTCTTGTCTCATTACAGTGAACTTTGGCGATGATCACGTTGTTGCTCGGATCCTGCGCAAGCGGACGACCGATGCCGCAAAGGGGGTCCAGCCGGCGGGCGAACCGGCGAGGGAGCCTCCTCGCAAAGAGCAGAGGGCGACGGCCGAGGCAAAGAGCAAGGGGCCAATGCCAAAGGGTCCGCCCAAGAAGAAAATAAAGTCGGCCGCGGAACTCCCGACCGACATCTATAAGACGAGGCCGACGCCTAGGCTCGGCCGCCTAGACGAAATAAGGGCGGAGGCTGCGATGAAGGAAGTCCAACCATGCCAAGGGACTGTGAAGGAAACCCAGCCCCGCGATGCGGCCACGACGAAGCCGTCTACGGCCTGCTTGGGCTCGGTGGCGCCTCCGGCGAAGAAGGCCGCTCAAGGTCCGAAGGTGGTCGATCTGACCGAGGCCGCCGGAGCCTCTAAGGGGGAGGCCAAGCCCGCTCCCCGATAGGGGCACGACAAGCTGAAGGCGGCGACAACCACTTTCTCTCCTGTGCTCGGACTAAAGCCGATGGACTCGGTCTTCAAGAGCTCGAGGCCGGCGAGGATCATCGTCACTGAGGGACGCCTCTCGGACGATGTGGCCTTCACGTCCGGCTTGGCGAACGAGGAGGTCTTTAGGCGAGCGTTCCTCGCTTGCTCTCAGGTAATGTTTGGAGCTCCCTACTCTTCTTTGTTGTGTTGCTATGTTTGTAATACTGACACTGTGTTCCCTTTTGTGCAGACGAGCAATCTTCTGGCCGAGGTCAGCGAGCGAGCTGCCCGGGCCTTTATCGACTTGAATGAGAAGGAGGTCTTGGAGATCTCTCTGCGTGAGGCTCTGAAGGCCACCGAGGAGAACCTAACCAATAAATCCTTGGAGGTTAAGGGCCTTGTTGCAGAGAAGGTCGCCCTCCAGGCCTCGCTGGATAAAGCTGAGGCCGCTCTCGACGAGGAGCACAAGAGAGTGCATTCGTCTGAGGAAAAGCTTCGGTCGTCCGAGGACAAGCGGTGGAAAACCAAGGAAGATCTACAAGCTGCGGAGAAGGCGAAGCTGGTCCTGGAGGAGAGGCTTCGGAAGTCTGAGGACGAAGCCAGGTCAGCTAAGGAGGCTCTGGCCAAGGCCGAAGAGGCACACCGGGAGGCCCTAGATTGAGCCGTGGTTGAGTATCGATCGTCTCCTCAGTAAGGGGAGGACGTGGAGGAGGCTGCCTGTGGGTTTTTCCTGAGGGGTGTAAAATACCTGAAGGGACAGCTCGTCAAAAAGGGTATCGATTTCAACTAGTCGGAGATCCCGATCATGGCCGAGGTGCTTGAGGATGAGCCAGCGGTGACTGAGATCCCGGTCGTGGCCGAGGATGATCGGGTGGAGCCGACGACCCCTACGGAAGCTGACCGTATGCAGAAGGATGACGGTCCTCCGTACGAGGTGCCCTAGACGCCGATCATGGAGCTCCCGGACCTTTCGCTGCCTACCGAGGGTCCCATAAACCCGGCCGAAGAAGAGAACCGACCATGAGGACCTCCGAGCGATCCTTGTACATATGTACACTTTTTTTTTTATATTGTAACTGTATGACTGCCCTTCTTGGGCCTTTGTCAATAAAACATATTCTTTTCATCCTTTTCTGCTTTCTTTCTTCTCGGATGCTGTTACCCATTTGGCGGTTACCCCGAAAGTGTTGTCGGCTCGACCCTTTGGTAAGCCGAGAACACTGAAGTAATAAAAATTCACTTAAGTAATAAAAATGGCCAAGGCATTGCTGACTGCCCTACCATGGAAGTGTTGTCGGCTCGGCGCTCTGTTAGGCCGAGGACAATTAAGTAGTAATGCTAAGTGCGAACAATGTTGAGTACGGCTTAGTCCGAGCGCTGGTTCTGTTTCGAGAAATAGCCAAGGTGCCCCTAGCCCAGAAGTGTTGTCGGCTTGACTGCTGGTTAGGTCGAGAACACTTGATTCTTCCTCAAAATGACTGTCATTAGGATGGTCTGTCGCGGTCGGACTATCGAGGTCTGCTCGTGAACCGTGATAGGCAGATACTGGTATGATCTTCATGCTAGGTACGAGTATGGTTTGCATGCTACTGTGGCCTGCTTGTGGACCGCGGTAGGCAGATACGAGTATGGTCTTAATGCTACCGAGGTCTGCTTGTGGACCATGGTAGGAAGATATGCGTATGGTCTGCATGCTACCATGGCCTGTTTGTGGACCGCAGTAGGCAGATACGAGTATGGTCTTCATGCTATCGAGGTCTGCTTGTGGACCATGGTAGGAAGATATGCGTATGGTCTGCGTGATGTCGAGGCCTGCTTGTGGACCATAGTAGGCAGATACAAGTATAGTCTTCATGCTACCGAGGTTTACTTGTGGACCGTGGTAGGAAGATATGCGTATGGTCTACGTGCTACCGAGGTCTGCTTGTGGACCGCGGTAGGCAGATACGAGTATGGTCTTCATGCTACCGAGGTCTGCTTGTGGACCGCGGTAGGCAGATATGAGTATGGTCTTCATGCTACCTTGTTCTGCTTGTGGACCGCAGTAGGAAGATACGAGTATGGTCTGCGTGCTACCGAGGTCTGCTTATGGACCGCGGCAGGCAGATATGCCGAGGGTGATGTTTGCCCTATGCCTGATTGAGATCGGCTGGGCTGGAAGGAACGACTATGAAAGACTTGTTGTGAGTTGTTGACTAAACTGTATCTGTGCTGCTTCGTATTAAAAGAAACTAAGCGGATGCCCTCAGGGGGTCCGGTATACAACTGAGACTTGCTAGAAAAAATAATTGAAAATTTCTGTATTGAACTGTGAATAAAAAGTTGCTAATTATTGATAATATTTCTGAAGGTTGGTGGCATGCCATGTCCTCAGAATTTCCTCACCGCCGAGGGTCCTTCCCTTTGTTTCTTGGGCAGCAGGGAGCCGACAGGGATTGTTTTCTCGGGCTAATCATCCGCGATCAGAATTTGTTGGAGTTCCTCCGCGGGCTCTCCTGTAAGAGGAGAGGTGTTTTCGGCCGCTGGTCGTCCTATGATGGTGAGGACTGACTTGCCCTCAGCTTGGGGTCTCTTAGTAATGGCATAGACTCCATTGTCACTAAGGATGCGCAAGCCCATTGCTATGCGCGGTCGGTCCTTGGGCTGTGGACTGCCTAAGAACATCTGCTCGGCTTTTCTTCTCTTTGAAGCCGGATGGGACTTCTTTCTTCTTCTTACTCGGCTTTCGGGTTCCAACCAGGATGGGATGGACCCGGACTGGGTGTGCTGTCGGCCTCCAAGCCTTTCTTTTACCGATACCCTTTCTTTTCCAGCTCCAGATGAGCTTTCGATCGACCCAAACTGAATGGCACCGACCCACTGTCTAGGGGCAGCCGATCCTCCATCAGTGTCTCTGTCGTCCCTCCGAGCGGCGTTTTGATTATCGCTAGTGTCCGCTCGGCAGTCGTTGGGTTGAGGGTTCCTCGGAGGGGGAGGTGGTAATCCCCGGTCCCTCCGAGTGGGAGCCAGCGCTCGATCAGCGTTTCGAACAAAATTGCCGTAGTATCCTCGTCATATGAGGTATTCAATATCTCCTTTGAGGTACTTGCACTCTTTCGTTTCTTGGCCGTAGTCGCGATGGAAGTGACAGTATCGGGAGTGATCTTTATTCCTCCCGTCGTCGAGGGTTTTTGGCGGAGATCGGTGGTTTCGATCGTTCTTGATCACTTCGAGAATCTCCGTCATCAAATTGTTGAGTGGAGTATAATACTCGAAGCTCTTGTACGGATGCCGGTAGGTTTGATCCTTACTGGACTTCTGCTTCTTGGGGTTGTCTGAGTTTGGCACCTGGTCGGCCGATTCAGACCTCTTCTTGTCTGCAGGCTTAGGATCGGCCTTCAGATTGTTTAGCAGGTTATTTTTTTGGGCCTTCGTCGTCTCTTCTGCAGAGGCGTACTTCTCACATCTGGCGAGCAGGTCGTCCAGGTTTTTCGGTGGCTTTTTGGCAAGGGACCAACAAAGCTCTCGGTCAGTCACCCCGGCCTACAGGCTGGACATGTGCACTGCGGGCTCGACGTCATTGATCTCGAGCACCTCGGTATTGAAGCGCTTGATGAAGTCCCGCAGGAATTCGTCCTTCTGCTGCTTGACCGTTGACAGATGGTATGAAGTCTTCTTGTGCACTCGGCTGGCTTGGAAGTGCGTCAAGAATTTGTTCGATAGCTGTTCGAACGATGTAATACTCTTTGGGGGGAGGTTGTTGAACCAAGTACGAGCGGCACCCCTGAGCGTTGAAGGAAACGCCCTGCAGATGAGGCTATCACTCAGAGGATAGAATAGCGTCGTAGATACAAACGCATCCCCATGTTGCTCGAGGTCGGTATTCCCATGGTACGAGTCCAAGACTGGCATCTTGAAGTTGTTAGGAGGGGGTACCCTCATGATCTCGTCCGAGAGCCCCGTGATTGCAGTATAGGACGTCCTCGACGAAGCTACCCGATTCTGCTCCACTTGCTAAAGCTGAGTGGTTAGCTCCAGTAAACGCCGCTCGACCTCAGACTGAGGCGTATCCGGAGGTGGCGCAACCGTTCTTGGTGTCTCCACATTAACCCTTTCCTGGCGGAGGGCGTCGAGGAAGGACCTCGCGCCTCTCACCGTAGGTGGCGCTGCGGGCACCTGTTGTTTATTTGCCGGGGGATGCCGAGCGGCTGACCCGGCCACACTCCGTCCAGGCGCTTGATCTCCCATGGGGGGATTATTTGTCAAGGTGCTAGTAGAAGCTGTCCTCCTCGACCGTAGATGGGCCGCTGGCGGAACTTCAGGGGGGGGGATTCGGCGCCGAATGGGGATTTCCTCCTCCTGCTACCGAACCGCTTGCTCGGGCGCCCCTCAAGGCTCTCACTAGCTATTCGATTTGTTTCCTCAGCTCATCGAACTGCTGGCGAGTAACATACTGGGGGGGTTGTGGTGTCGCCGTTGGTGTATGACTTGGAGCCAGCGCTGGTACCGGTGGTGGTATTGGTACTAGTGCAAGCGTTGGCTCGCAGTTTGTCCTCGTCGTACTTGCGCTGCTGCCTACCTGAACATGCACAGGCGGCTCCGAAGGGGCATGAGATGCCTGTGCTCGAGTTCTTCTGTGAGACATTCATATTACAGTGCTCGCGCGCTAATCTTCAAACTCAGTCAAAAGAGGCCCCACGGTGGGCGCCAAACTGTTATGGTTGGAAATCGCCCGTCGATCCGCGCTCTGAGTTACCTGCAACCACAGAGATGAGACAAAGGAGTGGGGCGCCTAAGCCCCGGATACACTCCGATGCCTAAGTCATATTCCCAATGTAAGCAGTCAAGAGATAGCAGAAAGCTATCTCCAGTTTAAAGAATGTGGGACGATGAAAGAGTTTGAGCGTGCGAGAATGAGAGAGACAGAGATAGTGAACTAGCAATTTATGTGTAAGTCCTTACCTTGAGGGGTTGCCCTCTACTTATAGTTTGGGAAGAAGCATGGAGGTACCAGGACTCAGGGAAGTAGATCGCCAATATGATTGCCACGTGTCGCTCTGAGGGACACCTGTGTGGTAGACTCCGAGTAAGAGTAGGAGACCTTAGCCAAGGAAGCTAGGTCGGTCAGCTTTGGGACTGACACATGTCAATGTGTAAGTAATCATGGACCGTGATAGTCGGCGTCGTATCAGACTGGGAGAAGGACTCCTCGGATGTAGCATAATCACATTAAGACTCTGACCACCGACTGGGAAACGTAGCCGAGTAGGACTATGACTCCGAGCGCTACCAGACGGCATAGGTGAATGCGGCATGCCGGGAGCATGAGAGGCCGATGGCAAGGTACCGAATGCCTCATAAGCCGAGCGTAAGACACTCGGAGCAATCGGCTCCGAAGGTGAAGCTTGACACGTGTAAGATTTTAAATGGATGGGATTTTTCCCACCTACACCGCCCAATGGATTAAACACCATTGCCATCCCACATGCACCCACCATGGAATGAAGATATAGTTAATGTGTTCGGATCAAACACCGCCAACACTTCCTCTGATGCCCTACCCATACCAACACGTAAGCCCCTATTAGAGAGGGCTTGCAAACTAGGCTCGCAACTAACGAATCCTAATGTCAAACAGTGTATCCAAGGCCTCACCCCAGTATCCCTCAATACGTCCATAGAGATAGAGCTAAGGCCCCCCGACAAAGTCAGAGACCACACGGTATGAGACCACCTCCCTTGGTGCCTTACGACATAATAGTTCTGCTAAGGTAATGGCGATACGATGATGTTAGTGGACAAGACTTGAGTAGAGATAGAGCTAGAGTCTGGTGATGAGGTCAAAGGCCACCATGCCACGTCCTCCCCCTGGTGCCTCACTCGCATCCAACACACCAACCAAACATATACATTCACATGCCTATTTCTAGCATAATCATCATCATTATGTTATAAATAAACAGAATTAAATATGCATGAATAGTAATAGCAGGAATATTGTATGATATGTGAGATTCACTTTACAAACATACAAGGATAGAATCAATCATGACATTGGACTCCATAAAGTAAACAGTTTATTATTATCCATTTAGTTTAGGTCTTGTTCCCTCACCTTTGATCGTTGGTTGTTCCTCTTTCGAGCTTTGTAAATCACTTTTGGACCACTTGAAAACCTAATAAATTTATGGATTCTAAGTTAGAGTTCATATTCATTAATTACAGTGTTTAAATGTCCCATCTAGAATCAATCAGACCTCTAGAAGCTGAGTGGCCACAGGTGTGGCTGACCTGTGGTCTCAGTTTCTGCGACCACAGGGTGTGTGGTCGATACGTGTGGTGGCATATCATGCGACCACACACATGGGACCACACCCTCCCTAGAAACTTCCCGAGGGCGTGTGGTCGACACATGTGCCTCGTGTGGTCGACCATAGCTGCCACCATACGAGTGTTTGGTCGACTTCCATTCCCAGTCTAATCCCTTCATGATTTGATTCCATGAACCATCATTAGGGTCCTTCCTATGATTGATTAATGGCCTTAATTTAGTATTTTTCATAATCATCTACTCCAACTTACTCTTTATGGATTTCCTTTGAGTTTTCGTCTATGGGTCTCATGGTTGAGATCTTACTTTGAATCAATACTTCCTCTATGATCTATTCTAGGCATTCAACTAATGTAGGGGATGTTTTCATACCTTAAACTTGCTGAAGAATCAGAGCTCTCTCTTAAATTCCTCCTCTTAGTCTTCCGCTTTAATTCTCCTTCTCTTTTTCATCCTCTCTTTCTCTCTCTTTCAATTTGAGTTCTAAAAGAATGAAAGAGCCTAAAGGACGTCCTATAATCCTACATTGATTAGGAAAGAATCCACTTAAGTTTAGGAAGGTTTCCTAATTTTGGAGTCAATTATACCATCGTGTGGTCACACATGGGTTCGCAGGATCCATTAACCACACGTTCCAAATCTACGACCACACATCCCAGACTCCTGTGGTCTCATTATTCTGATGTGTTGTCGACCACACCTGTTTTGGTATGCAGCCACATGTCTCAGTTAGATGATTTAGGGTTCGAATTACTTACCTAGCCTTGTGGTTTCTTCACGCACTTGGTCCGCTTGGTCTGACCATGATAGGAAGACCTGATACAAGGTGGTAAGACCAGGTTAGTACGATATGGGTCCTACAATGGTGTTTTACCTAATTAGTTAAACAAGATTTATTAGGTTAATAGATATCTTTTAAACCAGCATAGACAAGTCCTAGAGTCCATGCATATATCCCAAGGTAAGCCGAGAACCGAAAGGTTGGTCTTCCTAACCATTACTAGGCTTATAAGTCAAAATAGACTGAATTGGAGGATAAAACCAGTTGATCATTCCTCCAGTACAGTGGATCATTTAACACTTAGTCATTTCTTAAGTAAGCGGAACTGGAGGATGAATCGAATGATTGGTCATTCGGTTGGTCATCTGGTTCATACACTGTCATAGTAGTGAGGTTCTAGAAGGTTTTTTAGAAGCTTTGTCAGGTGATACATCATCCAGCACTGCCTCTAATTCATGCCACTGGTCCATGCCACCGGTTCTGTGATACAATTCTATGCCACCCATTTTGTGACACTAGTTCAGTGTCACCGACTTCGTGACACCGGTTCAATGTCACTGGTTCTATGACACAGGTTCTGCGTGACCGATTTCGTGACATCGGTTTCATGCCACAGGTTTCATGACACCTATTCCGTGCCACAGATTCTGGGACCCTAGTTCCATGCCACTAGTTCTGGGACACTAATTTCATGCCACCGGTTCCATGACACTGGTTCCATGCCACCGGTTTTGACCTAGACGCCATGCATAAACCAGAGATGTTCTCCTTCTTTGGGAAAGGTTTTCCATTATGGTTTCCTTCATTTTAAATGGTGGGAAGTATTCTTCTATCATTATTACACATAATGGGAGTCATTTATACCCCATTATCATCTCCATTCTTAAAGGAGGAGATATGTAAGACCCGTATCGAACTAACCAGTCTTACCACCTTGTACCAGGTCTAGCTATCATGGTTGAGCCAAGTGGACCAAGTGCGTGAAGAAACCAAAAGATCAGGTATGAAATTTAACTCAAAAATAGTAAAAAATGAGTGTGTGGTCGCATGCCTAAATAGGTATGTCCGACCCCACGACCAAAAAACCACCAAAGAGTCCAACCGATGACTTTTTGGTTGTGGGGTCGCATGTCTTAAAAAACGTAGGGTCGACAGATTCTACGACCCTATATTCGACCCTACGGAACCCAGTCCGAAACCAAATTTAGGAAACCTTCCTAATTCGAAGGGGGTTCTTTCCTAAACTCATTAGGACATATTTAGAGGGTTTTCCACTATAAATAAGACGTCCCTTAGCCTCTTCCACTCCTTTAGAACTCTAATTGAAAGTGAGAGAGAGAGAGAAAAGAGAAGGAAGAGAAGGAGAATTGAAGAAGAAGACTAAGGAACAGGAGGAAGTTCAAAGAAACCTCTGAATCTCAGTAAACCCAAGGTATGAACCTAAATCCTTACCTGAATTGAGAGCCTAGAATAGTTTATGAAGAACATAGGATTAGGAGAAACCCAATCATCCATCCATGGATAAATTCCAAGAGAATCCATGGAGGAAATCATTGTGGACAATGGATAGTGTATAAAAATTGTAGTTTGAGCCATAGAACGATCATAGGAAGGACTGTGATGGTAAGCCAAAGGATTCAAACATGAAGGATTGGACTAAAGAGTGAAAGGTCGACCGAAAACACGTGTGGTCGCACGTAGGGTCGAATGATATCCAACCCCACAAGACCACATGATCGACCACATGCCCTCGGGAAGTTCCAGGGAGGGTGTGGTCGCACGTAGGGTCGAATAATATCCAACCCCACCTACGACCCTACCCCTGTGGTCGCAGAAACTGAGACCCCAGGTACAACCCTACCCCTGTGGTTGCAGAAACTGAGACCCCAGGTGCCACCCCACCTGTGACCCCTCAGCTTTTATTAGTCTAAACGTATTAGAATTTATTTCTAATTAAAATCTATCAACTTGTTAGGTTTTTTAGTGACTTAAAAGTAAATTATAAAGCCTGAACGAGGATCTACTAGCAATCAAAGGTGAGAGAACAAGACCTAAATTAATTGACTAATAATAAACTATTTTTATTTATTGAGTCCAATACCATGAATGATTCTATGTTTGTATGATTGTAATGTGGATTTAATATGTCATCCAATATTCTTGCTATTAATGTTCATGCATATTTAATTCCGTTTATTTATAACATGATGATGATGATGATGCTAGGAATAGGCATGTGAATGTTTGTGTGTGGTTAGTGTACTTGATGCGAGTGGGGCATCAGGGGGAGGACGTGACACTGTGGTTCATCCTGGTCACCAGACTCTAGCTCTATCTCTACTCAAGTCTTGTCCACTGACATCGTCGTATCGCCATTACCTTAGCAGAACTATTACATCGTAGGGCATCAGGGGAGGTGGTCTTGGACCATGTAGTCTCTGACTCTGTCCGGGGGGCCTTAGCTCTATCTCTATGGATGTATTGAGGGATGCTAGGGTGAGGCCTTGGATACACTGTTTGACATTAGGATTGGTTAGTAGCGAGCCCAGTTTTCAAGCCCTCGCCAATAGGGGCTTACGTGTTGGTATGGGTAGGGCATCAGGGGAAGTGTGATGCAGTGCGGTCCTAAGCTCTTTAGCTTTATCTCTATTCCATGGTGGGTGCATGTGGGACGGCAATGGTGTTTGATCCATTGGGTGGCTTCACACACTCGTGTATAGGGGAGCGGCGGCCACCTATCCTTTCTATTGCACATTGTAAGCTTATGAACCAGACCAAAGATATGAATTGAATGCATGCATATGTTTGTTGTATTGTTTTGTTTGCTCACTGAGCCATGATGTGTGCTCACCCTTTCAACGTCAAATATTTTTAGTTGATGATGCAGGTACCACTGTAGAAGACTATATTATTGCTTCAATGTACGGGCATCCTGCCGCGATGGATGCAGAAGTTATAATGGAGTCGCATGATTTTTCATGCGAGTACAACTCATGCGTCTTCGATTAGTTTTTCTTTGAATTATTTTGACGATGTAATTGATTAAATTATTTTATTTTATGTCTTTGTTATTTGGAGATAATTGGATAATTTATTACTTTATCACCGCTAGACTCTCAGTTCATTTAATATTAAAAACTTTCACTATTATTTATTTACTCTGATTATGATTGTGGATGTGTATGGTTTAAGAAAATGGACACAGCCTATTCGATATCATGGTTGAACTGTTGGTTTATTGGCGGTTCATTACACCATTTTGAATAATGCAGAATTGAGGTATGATAAGATAACCTAGGTTTTCTAGGTCAATGTAAGACCCGCACTCCATAAACCCGGTCTAAACCTTGGTTTCATGTTGTAACAGGTCTTCGGATCATCACCGGGCCGGACGGGACGAGCGAATGACAAACAGGTACGAAATCAGACCAAAGACGGTCAAATAATTATGATTTAATGTTGACCAGTCGATGGTACCGATCTTGGTACCGGTTAACCTGTCAGCTCCGCGCAGCTGACTACGGAGATCCAGAATTAGATCTCTGTGGGTCTCACATTCCTAAACCCTAATACCTGAAACTTCCTAATCCTATTAGGGTTACTAAACCCTAATTCTAACCTATATAAACACCTTTAAACCTCCTCAAATCCTTTCCATTATCTCTCACAAACCCTAGAGAGGAGAAGGAGGTTGGAGAAGGAGAAGAAGCTAGGAAGAAGAAGGAGGTGCCACCATTGCCGTTTGACGACGCTCACTTTACGCCAGTCAACGGTAAGTGTTTAATCATTATTCTTACTCTGTGACTCTAGGATAGTTGTATGGGTGGAGCAATACCATGCAAAGTAGGTATTGATCTAAAACCCTAATTAGACATTAAACCCTAACTTGCCGTCAAACCCTAGATTCGAGTTCTAGGATGATATTCATCGAAACTATACTTGAATGAGTTGGAGATAACTCTAACTCAAAGGTCAGACTTAGGATGGATAGGAGAAACCCTGGAAACCATGGAGAATGATCGACGGCAGTCGAAAAAACCAAGTGTATGGTCTTCCGGAGACATACCGGTCGACTAACCGGTTGCACCCTGTATGACTGGTATGTTGCCACCGGTACCTTCCGGGGGGCTGGACTATGGGGACCGGCTGATCATACCGGTCGCCAGTCTTCCCCACAGAGCTGCGACCGGTACATGCCACCGGTCAGCTCTGTGAGTGTATTTTTGTAACCTCATTGGTTTTCCGACCAACGTGAAACCCTAAGAAACTATTCTAATTGAACCCTAATATTATGTAGGATTTTGTGATAGCACATTTGGATCTTGCAACGGGGAGCAAGCTATCAAACAAGTGTCAGGTAAGGGAATCTGACCTAAAACCTAATAATTGATGGACAGTAAATCGTTGTTAATAACCTAAATATATATGATGTGATGTTTGTGCATATTCACATGCCATTTTTTACTTTCAGTTATTATTATTGTTCATGCATTGATAGGGTGTGATTGTTAGGCATGTGTTTGTTTTCGTTGGTATGTGGAGTGGGGCTTGGGCCTGGGATCATTCCTCACACTGGCACTTTTATAGTATTCTATTTCAACATGCTTGGAACAGGTGGGGCATCAGGGGAAGGTCGTGGTACGGTGGTCTCCGATGTTGATGTTGGCCTGGCCATGGTTATGTGGCACTGTGGTCTTCGATGCTGATGCTGGCTTGTCCATGATGCTTTAGCTCTATCTCTATGCCGTAGGGAGTTATGTTGGGATAGGGTCTACCTGCGTATTGTTCTATCCTAGTGGGTTAGTTTCGGATAGGGTATCAGGGGATGTACGGGGATACCTTAGTTCTATCTCTATGCCGTAGACGGCTGTGCTTGGACAGAGCATACATTGATGACATATAGGATTGGTTAGTTGCGAGCCCAGTTTGTAAGCCCTGGCCAGTAGGGGCCTAGGTACTGGTATGGGTAGAGCATCCGGGGAGGTATGGGGATATCTTAGTTCTATCTCTATTCCATGATGGGTGTATGTGGGCCGATGGGGGTGTGATCCATGCTGTGCCACACACTCGTGTATAGAGGTGCGGGGGCCACCAAACCTTTCTATAGCACATTGCAAACTTAAACCAGACCACAGTATAAAATGATTGTTACTCATGCATAATATTGTGAAACTGTCTGATTGTCTTACTGAGCTAGTTGTGAGCTCACCCTTTGTGTACACATTGTTTTTAGATGTTGATGCAGGTTACATGGTGGACGACTATATGAATGCTCCGGCATATGGTGATGTTGCTGCTTTGGGTGTACAGGTAGGAGAGGACGTGCATGACGCTTCATGCGAGTGCCCTTTCTGCGTGTACCTTTGATTGGATTTTGATTTATTTTCATTATTTTTGGTTGGATTAAAGAGATGTAATGATATTATATTTTATGTTTGAATTTGAATAATTGGATATTTTATTTACATTTATCAATAGATTCTCAGTTCATTTAATTTAAAGACTTCTGCTGTATTTATTATATTCTGATTGTGGATATGTGCAATGGTTTGTATGAGTGGACACGGTCTGTTCGAGATCCTGGTGTGAACCGTTGGTTCAATGACGGTTCACTCACACCATTCTGTTTGGTTCAGAATTGGGGTGTGACAACTTGGTATCAGAGCTATCGGGCTCTGTCCAACAGACCATATTGCACTTAACTAAGTCGATGATCTGAGTTAGGAAAATTTAAAAATATTAATACAAACACACCCTAAGCATTGTTTGATACCTGAGACGGACTAAGAAAGAGCATAATATACTATATTAAATATGGAATTTAACATTTGCACATACACTAGGTAGGGTGAACCATAAAAACTTTCATTAATCAGAAAAAAATGAGTATCAAATGAAATAGTGCTACAGGGTACGGTCCACATACCGGACAGTTACCCTGTTATATAAACAGTCAAAAGGGAAGAGAATAAAAGGAAAAAAAATCATGGGGTAGGGGGCCTAGAAGGAATAGGGTCATCTATGTCATAGTCTCGCTCGTAAATGACCCTAAGCCAGTGTACCTGGTCCTGTGTGACCCATAGGCTACGAGCCAGACATCCCAACTCCTGACCCATCTCTCGCTGAGACTCTAGGATGACCCTCTGGGTGTCCCTGATCTCCGTGAACATGCTCAACACCGGGTCCGGAGGAGGATGAGATGGTCCAGCTGTAGATGTAGACGGTGGTACTGTAGGTGTAGGCTGTGGGGCTGGCACTGGTGCGTCCTTTGCCCTATCATCGTCATCACTCTCAGCCTCTACTGCGTGTGTCGCATTGGCTGCTGCTGCTGCTGCGGCTGCTACCCTCTTGAGTGGACGAGGGCGAGCCTCCAGCACATCATCACTAACCGGAAGATTATCCATCTGCATCCTAAGAATGGCATCCCAGTCGATGTCTGAGGTCATGGTATCCTCAACAGCCACCTCGCCTCTCATGCTCACTCGTAGGCGCCGCAGAAGAGTAGTGATGAGACGACCTGGGTGGTTACTGGCCTGATCGGCCAGAGTCGCCTGATGCATAGTCCGAATGATGAGGTAAGGGAGAGAGACCTGCTCCCCTATGCAGATGCAGTAGGTGATGTACTGAGTGAGCTGAGATAACTCACTGTAGTGGCCACTTTGAGGCACAATGTTGTGCTGGATGATGCGGCTATAAACTCGAGCCAGGGGCTTCAGACTGGCAGCCTTCATAGGAGCCCCAGGAATCAGTATCTGCTCCGCTATCTCCCGACGTAGATCCTTGCTAAGATAGACCTTCACCTTTGGAGGGCAGTACACCAGATCTCCATCATTGGGGACCTCTAACAGGTCAGCCAATGGATGAGTGTCGAAGGAGATATGGACGCCCTTGACATAGCTGGAGATGCGCAAGTCCCTACCCTGATTGGGATCATTGACATCCCCATGAAGCTCTAGGTTGGCGTAGAAATGCTTAACCAGGTTGGGGCGAGTGCTCTCAGTGTAAGTAATGACAAGCACCCATCCAAGCCTGTCGAATGCTGCTTGCACATCAAACCTGTGCAACTATTCCAAGTTAACCCGTCGCCCAGATTCAATGTTCTTGTTGTCGAACCAAGGGAAACGGGCTTGTGCCGCTTCATAACGGAACCACTGCTCATCGAGCTATGGAACTGGTGGATGAGGAGTGCGCATGCCCAAGCCAAAAGAACGCTTGCCAAGACCGCGTCATGGAGGCATTTAAACTGCAAAACATAAAGAAAACAAGAAGAAAAACGTTAGAAATTGTCAAAAATTCGACAGCATAACGACAGTAAATTAGGGAAAAGCCTCGAACTCACCCAAAAACTTGGGGAGGAGGACTTATGTAACCCCCGCACTCTTCAAACAAATCAAACATAGACAATTCCAATAATAAATTTAAGGAATTTAGAAAAAAAATCAAGAAATTTTGAAATTTTGAAAACCTAGGTTAAAAAATTAGCAAAAATTTGATTTTTTATGGAAATCGTTCGGTGGAACCTCAAACTAGTTGAGGGATTTTTCTCTTAGGGGTCCCTAAACCCTTTCTAAACCGAAGGAAAAGAGTTCCTACGGTTAGAATCTACCAACCAAAGAAAAACCTAAAAATTCTAACTAAAGACGATATGGAATTTTGTAAAAACTTGATAGAGAGGGAAGAGACCTACCTGGAGGTGATGTTCTAAGTTTTGAACGGAAGAAAACAGCTTCTAAGGTCACCGGCCGGACTATAGTAACTCAGGAGCCAGAGAGAAATCGCCACCGGAGAGAAAAGAGAAGGAAAAAGTGAGAAAAATCTCACTTTTTTGCGATTTTAAGCCCTTTCTGGGCATATCGGTCGACATACCGGTCAATCGGTACCCCTCAGGACTGCGACCGCTATGTCTCGGTCAGAATTTACATTCTGACCGGTCTACTATACCGGTCGCATAGTACACTACAGTGGTGCGACCGGTATGTTGCAACCGGTCAGCACCAGAACAGCCAGAAAATTTTATGAAAAATTTTACAAATTTTGTATATTTAAATTTTTACTTTACGATTGTTTCGCCTTATATTGTTCAAGACTAACACTACCATTATTGTTCTCATGGGTTATGTCTTCTTCTCAGATCCAAACTGAATAGTCTGAGATGGTAGGTGGAAACGGTCGTACGGGCCGAAAGCGTCATCAGGCTAGGGTGCGCCTCGAGGAAGAAGAACAAGTAGACCAGGCTATGTTAGAGAGCCAAACCTGGTAGCTGAGGAAGAGCAGGTTCCAAGGGTACCGACAAATTTGCCTGGGCCTCCTCACAGGAATTCTGAGACAATTGTTACAAATCTGGTCTATCAAATGCAAGCACAACAGAAAGCATTCCTGAGCGAGATGTTGAAGATGTTCAGGCCACCGGGTCCTGTTCCCAATTAAGGTACGCCTGAGTCTGGAGGGAATAATACTACACAGCTGATGCATGGTAGTCCAGGGCCGATGGGCCGAGCACAGAATGTACCACCACCGCACCATTTCCCGTCGTCTTCTGCTTATCAGGGAGCCTATCCATATCCACCACCATGGTACAGAATGAATACACAGGGACAGCACGATCTGAGTCGGGCGGTGGACTGATTCCTAAAGTTGAAGCCTTCTTCATTCACAGGTAAGATAGAGAAACCATTGTGGCTAGCACAGTGGGTTGAAGAAATGGAGAAGAATTTCCGACTGATGACTTGTACAGAGGATGAGAAAGTCCTGTTTGCCACTCATATGCTGAAGGAAGATGCGAATGCTTGGTGGAATTCTACACAGGCATATTTGGAGACGAAGCATATACAGGTGGATTGGGAAGTGTACAAGGTTGCCTTCTTCGATAAATATTTTCCGAAGAGTTTCAGAGATCAGATGGAGAAGGAGTTTCTTAATCTACAACAGTCTCAGTCGACTGTGGATGCTTACTAGCAGAGGTACGAGGAGTTATTTTTCTTCGCACCGACATGTATGCAAGAGGAAGAGACCAAGACACGTAGGTTCACCATGGGACTGCGTGGAGGCATCAGAGAGCATATATTGGGTCTGGACAAGAAAATTTATAATGAGGTTGTACAAGTTGCGAGAGTGATAGAATCCAGTCTGAGGAACAGCTTCTTTGCAGAGAACAGGGGAGTGAAGAGACCCGCTATTGAGAGTTCGGGTGGCGGTAATAATAGACCTTTCCGCCCATACAGGGCTCAAACCGCTATAGTGCCTCTAAGGAACAATACGGCACCACTTGTACCACAGTTCGTTGGACGTAACCCGAACATTAAATGTTTCAACTGTCAGCAAGTGGGTATATTGCAAGGACCTACACTCTACCTAGGAAGCAACCTCCCCAGCAAGGAAAAGTATTTGCGGTCACTACCGAAGAGGCAGCCGCATCACCTGATGTGGTCACTGGTATAACTCTATCCCTTACTATTTGGATTACTATTTTATTGTGTTTATGAACAAATAGAACTAAGGGACAGTAAAATTTCAGAAATTGTAAATGTAGCTGGTATACCTGCCAGAGTACTCTTTGACTTTGGGGCCACGCAATCCTTTGTCTCTATTTCCTTTGGAAAGCGAATGGAGTTACCAATCAAGCACTTGAACCCAAGCTTGATAGTTCGCTCTCCGCTAGGAGTCGAAGTGGCTTTGAATGAATATTATTGACCATAGACAGTTTGTATTGAGGGCTGAGACTTAGAAGCAAGTCTGGTACTACTCGAGATGGCAGACTTTGATGTCATCTTGGGAATAGATTGGCTAGGCCATCATTCAGCTGTTCTATTATGTGGGGAAAGGAAGCTTGTGCTTACAGAAAAAAAGGGAAAGGAGTATAGCTTCACTGGGACCAAGTTACCTAGGAAGCGGAAGCTGATCCTCTCCGCCCTAAAAGCTAAGAGATACTTAGAGAAGGGGGGAGTGGGGTATCTAGTATCTGTAGTCGACATCACTGCTGAGGTGCCAAAGTTGGAAGATCTAGATGTGGTGTGAGAGTTTCTAGATGTATTTCCAGAGGATCTCCTAGGTCTACCATCAGACAGGGCTACAGAATTTGTGATAGACCTTATGCCAGGTTCGGTGCTGGTGTCGAAAGCACCATACAGGATGGCCCCTACCGAGTTAAAGGAGTTGAAGACCCAGTTATAAGAATTGTTAGATAAGGGTTTCATACGACCTAGCATATCACCTTGGGGAGCACCTGTATTATTTGTCAAGAAGAAGGACGGAAGTGTAAGGCTATGAATTGACTACCATGAACTGAACAAGTTGACTATCAAGAATCGGTATCCTTTGCCTAGAATCGACGATCTGTTCAATCAATTGTAGGGTGCAAAGGTTTTCTCGAAGATTGATCTCCGATCAGGGTATCACCAATTGAAGATCAAGGTCAGAGATATTCCTAAGACTGCTTTCAGGACAAGGTATGGGCATTATGAGTTTCTAGTTATGTCGTTCATGGAAATGATGAACCGAGTGTTTCATGATATGTTGGACACTTCGGTCATCGTATTCATCGATGACATATTGGTCTACTCAAAGGACAGAGAGGCTCATGCAACACACTTGAGAGCAGCCTTATGACGGCTGAGAAAGGAAAAGCTTTATGCTAAGTTCAAGAAGTGTGAGTTTTGGCTGAAGGAAGTGGCTTTCTGGGCCATGTAGTATCCGAAGACAGTATCAAGGTTGATCCAAGTAAGATAGCTGCTATAGTATGATGGGAAGCACCAAAATCTGTTGCAGAGATTCGTAGTTTCCTAGGGCTGGCTGGTTATTATAGAAGATTCGTAGAGGATTACTCCAGGATCGCTGTTCCACTCACCAGACTAACCAAGAAGGGGGAGAAATTCATATGGACAGAATGAGTGCGAGAAGTGCTTTCAGACTTTGAAGTCAAGACTAGTCTCTACACCTATCTTGACCATTCCAGAACCAAGCGTACCGTTTACCTTATATACGGATGCTTCAGGGTTGGGGATTGGGTGTGTATTGATGCAAGGAGAACAGGTGATTGCTTACGCATCGAGGCAGTTAAAAGGGCATGAGAAGAACTATCCTACGCATGATTTGGAGTTAACAGCGGTTATACATGCCATCAAGACTTGGAGACACTACTTGTACGATGAGAAGTTTCAGATTAAGTCAGATATCAAGAGCTTAACTTATCTTTTCACTCAGAAGGATCTGAATATGAGACAGAGGAGATGGCTGGAGTTATTAAAAGATTATGACTGTGACATCCAGTATCATCTGGGTAAAGCAAATGTTGTGGCCGACGCCTTAAGCAGAAAATGGGCATCGAAACTTGAGGCAGGACCGAGTACAAATACTGCATTATGTGCCACAGCCTCAAGTTCAAATGAAGACGATGAAGAGTATATAATAAACACCGCAGAAGATCCAGTCGAGCAAGGTTTAATTCATAAGTTCACTATGATGTTCACAGCTTTGAAGATCTCACCAGATCTAGTTGATGAAGTCAAGGTAGCAATCCTACAGGACCCACATCTCAAGACAGTGCAAGAAGACTTAGAGAAGGGTACGAGCAATCCTGACTTTACCTTGGATTCAGACAAAGTACTCAGGTATCGTGGACGGTTATGTATACCTGAGAGTGAAGACTGCAATATCAGAGATCGAGTTATGATTGAAGCTCATTACACTCCATATTCGGTACATCCAGGAAGTACCAAATGTACCATGATTTAAGAAGACTATATTGGTGGAGGGGTATGAAAGCTGATATAGCTCATTTTGTGTTCCAATGTCTGAATTGTCAACAAGTTAAAGCAGAAAGGCAAAGACCCACAGGTTTGCTACAGCCACTACCAGAGCCTGCATGGAAGTGGGATTGCATTACTATGGATTTCGTCACTGGCCTACCTTTAACACCAAGGTCAGTGGATGCAGTTTGGGTAATAGTTGATCGACTCACCAAGACAGCTCGATTTATTGCGGTCAGACCTCAGTATACCATGGACAAGCTGGCCAAGCTATATGTAGATAATATAGTCAAACTCCATGGCATCCCAGAAAGTATGGTATCCGACAGAGATCCCCGTTTTACATCAAAGTTCTGGGAAGGATTACAGAAAGCTATGGGAACCAAGTTGAAGTTTAGTACAGCTTCTGACCTTCAGATGGACGGGCAGTCAGAAAGGGCCATTCAAATTTTAGAAGATATGCTCCGAGCTTGTGCATTATATTTTAAGGGAGCTTGGGACGAGAAGCTATCGCTTATCGAGTTTGCTTATAATAACAGCTATCAGGCTACAATCCAGATGGCTCCATATGAAGCACTCTATGGGAAGAAGTGTCGTATACCTCTGCTATGGAATGAGGTGGGAGAAAGAAGAATTGTAGGACCGGAGTTTGTTGAAGAAATTTATTGAGTGATTGCTCAAATCAAGGAGAGAGTAAAGATAGCTCAAGTTCGACAGAAGCACTATGCGGATAATCTACGTCGAGATCTGGAGTTTGCAGTGGGTGACAAAGTATTCTTGAAGATATCACCGGTGCGAGGTCTGAAAAGGTTTGGTAAGAAGGGGAAGCTATGCCCCAGGTATGTGGGACCATACGAGATATTGACCAGACGTGGTAATGTAGCATATCAACTGGCTCTATCACCATCTATGTCAAGTGTTCATGATGTGTTCCATGTATCATTATTGAAGAAGTATGTCAGGGATCCGTCGCACATCTTGACAGTAGACCCCCCAGACTTGACTGAAGACTTAAAATTGGTGCCTGTGATGCTCTCAAGCCGAAAGGTACAGCAACTTCGAACCAAGGATATCCATTATGTGAAGGTGCATTGGAGAAGCCAAAATATCGAAGAAATTACTTGGGAAGAGGAGAGCGTGATGAAGAAGGAGTACCCTAACCTTTTCGACGATCAAGGTACGTTCAAATTTTGAGGCCGAAATTTCTTTTAAGGGTGGGGGAGTTGTGAAACCTACATGCAAATTTCGAGACAAAATTTCTTTTAAGGGTGGGGGAGTTGTAAGATCCGCACTCCATAAACCCAGTCTAAACCTTGGTTTCATGTTGTAACAGGTCTTCCGATCATCACCGGCCCAGACGGGACGAGCGGATGACAAACAGGTACGAAATCAAACCAAATACGGTCAAATAATTATGATTTTATGTTGACCGGTCGATGGTACCGGTCTTGGTATCGGTCGACCGGTCAGGTCTACGCAGTTGACTACGGAGATCTGGAATTAGATCTCTGCGGGTCCCACTTTCCTAAACCCTAATACCTGAACCTTCCTAATCCTATTAGGGTTACTAAACCCTAATTATAGCCTATATAAACACCTTTAAACCTCCTCAAATCCTTTCCATTATCTCTCACAAACCCTAGAGAGGAGAAGGAGGTTGGAGAAGGAGAAGAAGCTAGGAAGAAGAAGGAGGTGCCACCATTGCCGTTCGACGACGCTCACTTTACGCCAGTCAACGGTAAGTGTTTAATCATTATTCTTACTCTGTGACTCTATGATAGTTGTATGGGTGGAGAAATACCATGCAAAGTAGGTATTGATCTAAAACCCTAATTAGACATTAAACCCTAACTTGCCGTCAAACCCTAGATTCGAGTTCTAGGATGATATTCATCGAAACTATACTTGAATGAGTTGGAAATAACTCTAACTCAAAGCTCAAACTTAGGATGGATAGGAGAAACCCTGGAAACCATGGAGAATGATCGACGGCAGTAAAAAAAACCAAGTGTATGGTCTTCCAAAATCATACCGGTCGACTATACTGGTTCCACCCTGTGTGACCGGTATGTTGCCACCGGTACCTTCCGAGGGGCTGGTCTGTGGGGACCGGCTGACCATACCGGTCTGCAGTCTTCTCCACAGAGCTACGACTGGTACATGCCACCGGTCAGCTCTGTGAGTGTGTTTTTGTAACTTCGTTGGTTTTTCGACCAACGTGAAACCCTAAGAAACTATTCTAATTGAACCTTAATATTATGTAGGATTTTGTGATAGCACGTTTGGATCTTGTGACGGGGAGCAAGCTATCAAACAAGCGTCAGGTAAGGGAATCTGACCTAAACCCTAATAATTAATGGACAGTAAATCGTTGTTAATAACTTGAATATATATGATGTGATGTTTGTGCATATTCACATGCCATCTTTTACTTTCAGTTATTATTATTGTTCATGCATTGATAGGGTGTGATTGTTAGGCATGTGTTTGTTTTCGTTGGTGTGTGGAGTGGGGCATGGGCCTGGGATCATTCCTCACACTGGCACTTTTGTAGTATTCTATTTCAACATGCTTGGTACGGGTGGGGCATCAGCGAAAGGTCGTGGTACGATGGTCTCCGTTGTTGATGTTGGCATGGCCATCGTTATGTGGCACTCTGGTCTCCGATGCCGATGCTGGCTTGTCCACGATGCTTAAGCTCTATCTCTATGCCGTAGGGAGTTATGTTGGGATAGGGTCTCCCTGCGTATTGTTCTATCCTAGTGGGTTACTTGCGGATAGGGTATCAGGGGAGGTATGGGGATACCTTAGTTCTATATCTATGCCATAGATGGCTGTGCTGGGATAGAGCATACATTGATGACATATAGGATTGGTTAGTTACGAGCCCAGTTTCCAAGCCCTGGCCAGTAGGGGCTTAGGTACTGGTATGGGTAGAGCATCAGGGGAGGTATGGGGATATCTTAGCTCTATCTCTATTCCATGATGGGTGCATGTGGGCCGATGGGGGTGTGATCGATGCTGTGCCACACACTCGTGTATGGAGGTACGGGGGTCACCAAACCTTTCTATAGTACATTGTAAACTTAAACCAGACCACAGTATAAAATGATTGTTACTCATGCATAATATTGTGAAACTGTCTGATTGTCTTACTGAGCTAGTTGTGAGCTCACCCTTTGTGTACACATTGTTTTTAGATGTTGATGCAGGTTACACGGTGGACGACTATATGAATGCTCCGGTGTATGGAGATGTTGCTGCTTTGGGTGTACAGGCAGGAGAGGACGAACATGACGCTTCATGCGAGTGCCCTTTCTGCGTGTACCTTTGATTGGATTTTGATTTATTTTTATTATTTTCGATTGGATTAAAGAGATGTAATGATATTATATTTTATGATTGAATTTGAATAATTGGATATTTTATTTACATTTATCAATAGATTCTCAGTTCATTTAATTTAAAGACTTCTGCTGTATTTATTATATTTTGATTGTGGTTATGTGCAATGGTTTGTATGAGTTGACACGGTCTTTTCGAGATCCTGGTGTGAATCGTTGGTTCAATGACGGTTCACTCACACCATTCTGGTTGGTTCAGAATTGGGGTGTGACAGTCAAGCTTTAGTCTCCATTAATAGAGATTTGATTTTAACTTCATGATATCCATTTTAGTTGGTGGGAATCATCTTCCTACTAGGTACAGTGGGAGCCATTTATGGCTCTATTGAACTCCATATGGAATTGGTGAACGCAAACCTAGGTTTTCTAGGTTGTTAATTGTGGCCACCATTAATGGTGCTCAACCACCAATGGTTTCTAACCTTAAACATCAAGGAAGAAAGAGGAAGGTTCATTTCACTTACCTCCAAGGGGATGATTCTAAGGCTTGGGGTTTTTAGGCTTCAAGTTCCACCTCTCCTCCTCTTCAGTCACTCTCACTCTCCCATGGTTCAGCAAGAGTGAAATGAGGGAGAGTGAGCTCCCTTTAATAGAAATTGGGAGAGAGAAAGGCCTAATCTCGTGTTCAATCGGTTGTAGTCAAGCGGATGAATGTTCATCCAGTTATGCCTATGGTTGGGCTTAAAATTATATTTAGGCCTAGTTTGGTGGGCCCAATTTGGTGGGGATGCTTCTTATGTTTTATGTATCTTCTCTCACATGTTTTACCATCACCAAGTGATCCAAGAAGTTAACCCAACATCAAATATAGAGGGTCAAACGTTAGAGTGCCAAGTATTGGCATAGTAAGACCCGTTATAGAGAGATCTGAATTATGAGAAATTCGGGTGTGGGTCTTACAATACCCCCAATTTATAAAAATTTCACCCCCCAAAATCAGGTCATAGTTATAAGTTCTTATCCCATACTTATGGGTGTCTATCACGCATCATAACTTACGAGAACAACACATATAAGCTACAATATTTAGTAATTGAGGGATGTTCAAGGCTTACTCAATTCTCAAAAACATTCTCAAGTCAGCGTGAGGTCTGCGCTCACATATAGGCATAATATTCCCAATACCTCTGGGAGTCATGAGCCTCATGTCCCATCACTCTGTAGAAGAGACATGTAACAAATTCCTCAGGTTTTAACAACGGTGCCTTTTCAATGGTTTGGGTGCATTGTCGCTTAAGGTGCTTTTGATTGCCGCACCTATAGCATTTTCAGGGACCCGCATTAAGTTGCATTAAGGTCTTATTAATGGCAGATGGTGGTTCCACCAGAGGTTCTTCATTCCCAAAACAAGGCACCCAAGGTATAACTTGTGGTGTTTCTTTTTCTTGTGTACTTTTTACTTATTTACGCCTTATTTGGGCTCCCAACACTTCATCTTGGGAGCCTTGATGAGTTCTCTGACTACGATACTCGGCTACCATTCATGCAACCATGCCACTCCGTTGTTCCTAGAGACTTTGGGAAGATGTCTCAATAAATTCAACAATTCTGCCAAGATTGACATAGAGGCGGTGCCATCATGCTTAGCCTTTACTAAGGTTTTCATGATCCTTAGTTGGAACCCAAATGCTGCTTATAGGCCCTTTTTGTGGTCTATCTATAACTATTGAAAAGTCATGAGTGTCATGATAAAAGTGGGATGAACTCATACTTTGGTCTATATTGTTGCCAAGATCTCCTGCTTTACGAGTTTAGGTCTTCGAGTTTCATGTCACTAGTTTTGTGCCACCAGTTCCATGACACCGGTTTCGCACCACCTGTTCCATGACTCCGCTTTCGTTCACCAATTCTGTGACACCAGTTACTTGGGTCCAGTTGGTCATTTAGCCAAGGTATTTCACCTAGGCAGAGCCTCAGTTTAAATCTACCAGTGGAATGTTTTGCCGGTACATGCCACCGGTTCAGACCCAGAAGCCAAGCATGGACCAAAGAAGATTTACTTCTTTGGAGAATGTCTTTCCCACTTGGTTTCCTTCAGTCTTAATGGTGGGAAACATTCTCCCATCATATTTACACACAATGGGAGTTTTTTAAACCCCATTGATGTCTCTATTCATGGAGGGGATGATAACCTAACTTTTCTAGGTCAAGCTTAGTCTACATTAATGGAGATTGATTCCCACTTCATGATATCCATTTAAGTTGGTGGGAATCATCTTTCCCCCAGTTATACATTCAATGGGAACCATTTATAGTTCTGTTGACTCCATTCATGTAGTTGGGTTCATAACCCAGCTTTCTAGGGTTAATATCAGTCTCTATGATAACCACCATGAGTCTTGCTTTTGATCACCAAGAAAGAGAGGGAATGCTTATGCACTTACCTCCAGTGGATGCTCCAATGCTAGGGCTTGAGCTTGGAGTTCCTCCAAGTTCCTCTTCTTCTTTTACTCTCACTCTTCCATGGTTCCAAATGAAAGGAAAGGAGGTTGTCTTACTTTTTATAGAACCCGTGGAGAGAGAAAGACTCAAATCCATGTTCAATCGATTGCAGTCAAGCAGATGAACGTTCATCCAGTTGTGCCTCCAGTTGGGCTTAAAATATGTTTATTCTTAGTTTTATGGGCCTGATTTGGTAGGGATGCTTTCTAGGTTCTTGGACATCATTCCCCACACTCTACCATCACTAGGGGATCCTAGAGTTTGACCCAATCATCATATGGGGGGTTAAAAGTTAAGGTGCCAAGTGTTGACATAGTAAGACCTGACATAAAGAGATCCGAATTGTGAGGATTTTATTTGTGGGTCTTACAACAAAATTAATCCATGGGGGCATTGATTCAATTCACAACATGTATTTCCATTCTCCCAATAATTTTGGTACACAATTCATTACATCCAACATCATGTGATATTCTTCAAAAATCTCAAGTAATTGTGCCATGGTATATTAAATACTAATCAGTAGAACATCCTACCGCTTTAGTTCTCCCATTATTCTTCTAATACTATACCTGTCACACCCCAATTTCGTACCATTCGGAACGGTGTGATGAACCGTCAGCAAACCAACGGTTCAATCAGGATCTCAAAATAGGCTTCCCACATATGATAAACCAAAACACATTCCACATTAATCAGAGGTAATAAAATAAATAGCAGAAGTCTTACAGATAATGAACTGAGGTCTAAACATGATAAATAACTAATATTCCATTTATTTCCAAGTAACCAAAACATAACTTAATACATATTACAATATCCAAATAAGAAAAATAAACACTAAACGTATCCATCGTTGAAATGCTCGCGTAACGAACCATGTTCGTTCTCCACAGCTTGCTCATTCATAGCCTCCACCCATGCATATGTTGGCGTGCCGACATAATCTTCAATCATAGTACCTGCAACATCAGAAACTAAAAAGAATTACGCGCGCGAGGGTCAGCTCTCCAACTTGAGCTCAGTGAGTAAACAAAACAATGCAACAGTACATATGCATGCAATCAAATTATATCTTTGGTCCGGTTTAAAGATTGCATTATGCAATAAAAAGGTTTAGGTAGCCAAAGGTCACGTTTATTGACCCCGCCTCTATACACGAGTGTGTGACGTTACCCAAAGATCACGTTTATCATCAACTCACATGCACCCAACCATGAACATTATATAACAAAGGTTACGTTTATTGCTATATAGCGTCATACCAACACGTAAGCCCCTGTTGATGAGGGCTGCAAATTGGGCTCGCAACTAACCAATCCTAATGCCAAACAGTGTATCCAAGGCCTCACCCCAGCATCCCTCAGAATGTCCATAGAGATAGAGCTAAGGCCCCCCGGTAGAGTCAGAGACTACAAGGACCGAGACCACCTCCCCTGATACTCTACGACATAATAGTTCTGCTAAAGTAATGGCGATACGACGATGCTAATGCACAAGACTTGAGTTAGAGATAGAGCTAAAGTGCTGAGACCCGCCAAAGGTTAACGTTTATTGACGTTCTCATCACACCTCCCCTGATACTTGCTTGGATCAAGTACATCAACCACACACATATAAGCACATGCCTATTCCTATCATCATCATCATCATCATGTTATAAAAAATAAAGTAAATATGCATGAACAAGTAATAGAAATATTGGATGGCATGCTGTATGCACATTACAACATATTCGCATAGAATCAAGCATAGCATAGGACTCAAGAAAGAGAAAACAGTTTTATTATTAATCCAATTTAGTTTAGAATTCTGTTTCCTCACCTTAGCTTGCTAATAGATACTTTTCTAAGCTTTAGAATCACCTTTATAATGTTATTATATTGCTAGAAGACCTAACAAAGTCGATAAAATTTAATTAGAATTTATTCAGAATTTAAAAATCATTCTGTTAACTGAGGGTCGGAGGTAGGGTCCGAGTCATGATCGACCCTAGGTGCGACCCTCCCCCTAATCTGAACTTCCCAAACACTGAGGGTCGATGCTAGGGTCGGATTTGCCATCGACCCTAGGTGCGACCCTCCATGGTTTGAGTCGAAAATATCAGATTTCATTATCTCTTTCATGGTTAGGTCCTATGGCTTACTTCCACAATCCATTCTATGCATGTTCTATGGTTTAGAACTATACTTTATTCACCTACATGGTTTTAATGATCTCCTCCATGGTTTCCATTGAAACGAAACCATAGATGGATGATTTGGGTTTCTTCTAAGTCATACCCTCTTCATAAACCATTCTAAAGTCTTAATTAAATAATGGGAAACGTATTCATACCTTAGGTTTGCTGAGATTCAGAGTTCCTATGAATTTCCTCTTCTTCCTTAGCCTTTTCTTCAAGTTTTCCTTCTCTTCTTCTCTTCCTTCTCTTCTCTTTCTCTCAATCCAATTAGGGTGGTAAAAGGAGTGAAAGAGACTTAGGGACGTCCTATTTATAGGGCAAAACCTCCCAAAATAAGTCCCATTGAGTTTAGGAGAGGTTCCAATTGAAATTAGGAAGGTTTCTCAATTTTCGGTTCGTGCTGTTTTTCCCGAATGCAGAGGGTCGATGGTGAGGGTCGATGGGAGGGTCGGACAACTCATAGACCCTGCAACCCATGGTTGAGGGTCGATGGTGAGGGTTGATGGGAGGGTCGATGGTGAGGGTTGATGGGAGGGTCGGACCTGCCTGTTAAAACCTGCGACCCTACCCTCATTTTGACTGTTTTTGGGTAAATTTTCATATTGGGTCTTGGTTTTTCTTCACACATTTGGTCCACTTGGCTCGACCATGATATGTAGACGGGTCCTGACAAAAAATATAAGGTTAGGCCCGGTTCCTGGCGTGCGGGTCTTACAACTCCACCACCCTTAAAAAAGAAATTTCGTCCTCGAAATTTGAAAGTACGGATCTTACAGCTCCCCCATCCTTAAATGAATTTTTGTCCTCAAAATTTGAATGAATCTTACAACTCCCCCATCCTTAATATAAATTTTGTCCTCAAAATTTTGAATTTACTTCGGAGTCAATAGGTGGGAAGTCTATTTCCGCATTGCATCTTCTTCTTTCCATGTCGTCTTCTCCACATCTTGTCTTCGTCAGATTATCTTCGTATAATTTATACCAAGCTTTTAAGTGTTGTACCTTTCAACTAGTGACCTAGGTTGGTACCACTTCAATAGTTAAATCTTCTATTTAATCCAGTGATTCCGTGGTCAATACTTTTGATATGGATCTCCAATGTACTTCTTCAATAGAGACACACGAAATACATCATGCACACTAGACATGGATAGCGGTAACGCTAATTGATATGCAACTTTTCTATGTCTCTCCAGAGTTTATAAGATTCGACGCATATATAAATAATGACTTTCCCTTCTTGTCTAATTGTTTCAAACTACGCATAAATGATACCTTCAAAAACACTTTGTCACTTAAGGCGAACGCAAGGTCTTGGTGTCTAATCTGAAAATCCTGAGCTATCCTGCCCCTTTTCTTTGATCTTGTCTGCCACTCGATAGTTTTCTTCATTAGACATAGGTTTCCAAAATTCTTCATTTGCCAACTTTATTCCAAAATAAAGGAATTTGACATTTCCACCATACCATGCTTGATAGGTAACATTTACATGGTAGCTTAATAGCAACTTCAATTCACAGTAACTTCTCAACTCAAGTTCCTTGAAATCAATTTCATAAACTCGGGGCATATCTCTTAGGATTTGTATAGTCCACCCCGACTGTCTGTCGGTTTAAGGTAAAGTGCGGTACTAAACTTCAACTTTGTTCCCATTATCTCCTGTAGATCCTCCCAAAACTTCGAAAAAAACATAAGCCTCTGACCGACACTAAGCTCTCATGCATACCATTCAGTCTGGCAATATTATCCATATATAGCTCAGTTAGCCGCTCCAAAGCATACCGAGGTCGTATAGCAATGGAATGAGCTATCTTCATAAGGCGATCAACAATCACCCAAACTGCGTCAACCGATCAGTGGTCAGTGGCAAATCAGTGACATAGATAATTGTAATGCAGTTCTACTTCCAGACTGGCTTTGATAGTTATTGTTGTAGCCATGTTGGTCTTTGTCTTTCAGTCTTTACTTGCTGATAATTCAATTACTGAAACATGCATCTATCCACAACCACTTCCATTCCCTTTCTGCCAAAATAATCTCTTCATGTCTTGGTACATATTGGTACTCTAGTATGTACTGAATATTGAGTACAATGGGCTCTTATCATTATCCTCTTCATGATATCCGAGTCTTTATCTTCAGGTATTCAGAATCTACCTTTGTATCTGAGTACCGTCTCCACATCCAAAGTAAGTTAGGTTTGGATTTTTTTTTCTCTAAATCTTCTTGCATTGTTCTTATATACAGATCTAACAAAATTGCTACTTTTACTTAATCCATCAATTTAGAGATGATCTTTAATGCCACAAACGTAGCCGAATTATTGCTCCATAAGTTCATCCATAAATTTTTTCTCAATTGGATCATCACTAGCTTCTATTATAAGTTACTCTTTTTCCAAATCTGAATTTGTTGCTACGAAACATAATGCAGCATTTATACTGGGTCCTTCCTTAGACTTCATAATTCCCTTTTTTCTTAAGGTCTTAGTTACTTCACTAGCCTTCCTTGGATGATACTAGATATCCCAGTCTTAATCCTTGAGCAATTTCAGCCATCTTCTTATCCTCATGTTCAACTCTTTCTAATGAAGAGATAAATAAAACACTTGTAATCCGATCTAATCTAAAAATTCTTCTCCGATTAAATAATGTTTCCAAGTCTTGATTGCATGAATCACAATTGTTTACTCCAATCATGAGTTGGGTAACTCTTCTCATCCTCTTTCAGTTTTCTTAAAGCATATTGAAATCGCTTATTTACCTTACATCAACCCGCATCCTAGATCCAATTCGAAAGCTCCGATGGATAGGGTCAAAGGTTTCCCTGGTGCCGGAACAATCAAGACGGGAGCTGATATCAATCTTATTTTAGAATCTGAAAATATTCTTCACCCTTGTCAGTTAAATTAAACTCCTCTCCCTTCC